>OY997268.1:634620678-634823178 GCA_963921465.1 Triticum timopheevii | reverse complement strand
GTCCTTTCATGACCGTGTTCTTCGTTCTGAACTTAAGTGATTTGCTTTTGTGGTGTTATATATGAACGCTTATAATATCATGACAATCATGTTGAACTCGATGATTGGTTCTACTAGAAATTCTATATATATATATATATATATATATATATATATATATATATATATATATATATATATATATATATATATATATATATATATATATATGCCATAACGTGTACAATGTGCAGTATCGTAAAATACCAGCAAACGAAAAAGAATTAAAATGGAAACACAAAATTAAATGAAAAAGAAATCATAAAACTAAAACCCCCCCAAACCTTATAGTACGGTTGGTCTTACCAACCGGTACTAAAGGGCTCCAGGCCCCCGGAGCTGGCTCGTGCCACGTGGTTGCCCTTTAGCACCGGTTCGTGCTGAACCGGTACTAAAGGGGGGCCTTTAGTGACCACAATTTAGTGCCGGTTATATAACCAGCACTAAAGGGCCTTACGAACCGGTGCTATTGCCCGGTTCTGCACTAGTGCAGAGAAAAGGACCGATCCGGCGACCCGCCTGCCTAACCAGATGTGATCGGTGCAGGGGTATGGCCGGCGGTAGGTTTTGCCGTGGAAGATCTCTCGACGGCGATTGGATCGCCGCCAGAGCCTAAAACCCTAAACGAGAGGGTAGATCTCTCTCTGGTACCTAGCACTACTGGCTGCTGGTGATTCTTTGGAGCGCTCGTCCAAACTGGAGAGCTCAGTGGGCTGAGGCCTGGGGCTGGGCCTCTACAAGTGTACTAATATATGGAAAAATTCCTGCTGGGTAGCCTACTAGATGGGCCATGCCTGGGGCTATAGCCCCAGTTGCCCCAGGCCCAGTTCCGCCCCTGATACTGGTTATCTACAAGAGTTAAATGCACTAGAGATCCTAAAAGTTTCGTCGAGATGTCATTCTAGTCATAATTCTTCCAAAATGCATCTTTAGGTCCTACTTCTTTAATAAGTGGTTCATAAAAGGTCATTTTTCACGAGCACTCGTTGACCTGCCCGCGTGGCGCGTTGACCCATGCCACGTCGACAAAGGGCCCAACCGCCAGGCGAGAAAAATACACTGGAGGTTCTAAAAGTTTTTGGGCAGTGTCACTTTAGTCCTACTTCTTTCAAAATGCATGTTTAAATCCTAATTCTATTGTAAGTGGTTCACGCAAGGTCTTTTTTTTGCACGAACTTTCACTGACATGCTTGCGTGATGCACTGACCCATGTCACGTCAGCTTAGAGGCCGTTGTGGTTGCTCTTTTTTTTAAAGAAAGCCCTTTGTAACTCCCCTCTTGACATTTCCCAACCCCTACTGAATCACTCTCTCTCTCTCTCTCTCTCTTGCCCACACCATCGTCATGGCTATGCTAGCAAGCTCCTCAACATGGAATCGGGTGACGAAGAGGAGCGTTGCAACAGCGTCGGCAGCGCTGCCTGCTCCACAACCTACTACTGCCTAACCCCAAATCGAAGCAAGCGGTTTGAGGAACTTAACGAAACAGTGCAAATCAAACTAAACCAATGCCTACAGCTAATGATTGTGGCAGAGTAGAGGAAATCACATAGCTATGGGACGATAGCAGCGAAAAAATTTAGGAATTAGGAATTTTTGCAATGTTCCTCATCTGCTAGTGAACCTAAATGGACATGGCGTGGGTTAACGCGCAACAAAGTAGGTCTGCGAATGATCGTGCGAAAAGGACCTGAGTGTGGACCACTTACTATAGAATAGGACCTAAACATGCACTTTGAAAGAAGTATGACTAAAGTGACACTGCCCAGAAACTTTTAGGACCACCAATGTATTTTTCTCGCCAGCCGGTTGTGCCCTCTGTCGACGTGGCATGGGTCAACATGCCACGCGGGAAGGTCAACGATCTCTCGTATAAAAAGGACCTCAGATGAACCACTTACTAAAGAATTAGGACCTAAAGATGCATTTTGAAAGAATTAGTACTAAAGTGACACCCCGATGAAACTTTTAGGACCTCTAGTGCATTTAACTCTATCTACAAAGGGCGACATGGAACTCTTTAGTTAGGAACGGGTGAGGAGGTGACCTGTCATTCTTTTCTTCGGTGGCTGCTGTGGTGGTGCCGGAGGCAGGTGACGGGCATTGGTGTCAAGCTCAGAGATGTTCTGTTATCTTTTTAGTTTTGTCATGTCGGTCATTACGTGACTTATACTTTGATCTTTATGATATGAATGAGACATGTATTACCATGCAAATTTTTTTAGGAAAATTTATGCGACTGATGTTCCCTGTGAAGGAACTTCCGGTGAACGACCTGGGAGCCGTTGGATCAGTGTGCACGAATTTTGGCACATTCCCCCCGCCACCTCGGCACCGAACATTGTTCGCTTTGGAACGGAAACTATATGAACGATCATGTTCGAGACTTTCCAGCCAATCAAACCTTATCCACTCCCCCTCCCCTCAGTCACCATCTCCACTCACCTACTTCATAGATACATTTGCTTGCTTAGTTTTTGAGACACTTCATCCATTGAATATGTTAACACGCAAATACGTTTTTATGTTGACTTTGCCATGTTGGTATTTACCTGATGATTATTTAACCAATACAAATTCATCTATCATCTCCCATCTCTCATTGCAGACACCACCCTTGTTGTCCTTGACCAACTAGCCTTCCCATACACATGATAGCCAAACACATCGACATAGCAGTGAGCTTCCTTGCGTAAGTCATTTATGTGAGCTTATACCCATTTAGTTTACTCCCGTGAAATTGGATGGTGTAAAGCTGCTAAAATCTGGCATCGAATGTGGAAGTACACAAAGCTAGGTGTTGGCTCCTTATGTGAGCTTACATACCAAGCCACACAAGGCACTTATCCATGACACAAAATTCATGTATCACATGGCGGCAATTGACCTAGGGTGCATGATAAGGGAGATGAAAGAGTGACAATGACTATGGAGGTGATAAAGTTGGAGACCTTGTAGATGGTTTAGGTGAGACCTGGAAATATGACACATGGCGACACATTTTGTTGTTGTTGTTGTGACACTATGTGTTTGCGTGTTTTTGAAAATAGTATGTTTATCTAGAAATCAAAGCTTAAACTCTCTTAAAACTAGCTTTTTCAAATTATTTTTTGCATGCTTTTTCTGAAATGTACTATCCTTTTTGTTCAAGCTCCGCTGCAATGCTTTGATATTGCATTGGATATCTCCGTGGTTGAGTGCACCAATTTCACCCAAAAACACAATAACATTAGAAACACGGTACCTTCTTCATAGACACATTTGCCTGCTTAGTTTAACGGACATTTCATTCCACGAATATGTAACATGCAAATACAATTTTTTATGTTGGTGTTGACCTGGTGATTATCTATATCTACTAAGAAAGCAAGGTGTATTTCTCTGTTTTTTTGGTCCATTCACCAATGAAAAGAATATTTTTCTGTCCAAGGTGGTACTAAATTTTTGTGCATCCATCTGCTAGAAAAGAAAAAGTAGTTTCGTCCAGAATTTCGTACATGGGCTGCGCGCGCTGCGGCCCAGGAAAGCCAGCTCATTTATTTCCTGCCAACGCAACTGGGAAACCTTTTTGCGGGATTTCTTATTTGCCGCATGTTGCGGCAAAGTGTCGCAGAGACGCACAGGCAGCGATCGCTATGGAGCACTATGGGCCGGCCCATTATGTGGCTGTACGGGAAGGTTTCCGTTTTCGGTTTTACGAACACTCTGGAGGTTTGCAGACGGTTTTTTCCGTTTTGGCAACGTTCTAGAATGTTCCTAAACTGTTTTTTTATGTTTATTTCATTTTATTTTCTTATCTTTGCTGTTTCGTTTTTCTTTTCATTTCGTTTTTATTGCATTTCACTTTTTTAATTACATTTCTTTATTCTTTTCCTCAAAAAATGTTTCTGTTTTCGAATTTGAGTCAGAAATTTCAAAAATGTTTTAGAAGTATAACATTGTTTGATTCAATTAAAGAAACGTTCAAAAATTCAAAAAATAACTAAATTTTAAGAATTCCAAAAATGTTCGCATTTAAAATTTTTGTTCACAATTCAATAAATGTTCGTGATTTTCAGAATATTCCTGTTTTCAATACTTATGAACAAATTCAAAAGATGTTTATGTTTCCAAACTTTGTTTGCAAATTCGAAAAATGTTCGCGGTTTGGAAAAAGTACGCAATTTAGAAAAAGTGTTCCTGTTTGCGTATTTGTTCTGTAATTCAAAAGTTGTTCATGTTTTCAAAAATTGTTCCCAAATGATCATAATTCCAAACAAAATAGCAATTTCGAAAAATGGGCCAGTTTCTAAAATTTGTTCAGAAAGTCACTAGATGTTGATGTTTACGAAAAGTTTAGACTTTTTAAAAAAATCACTTTCCTATACAAAAAATGTTCGCACGTTCTAATTTTGTTCGGGAATTTTGAAAAATGTTCCCACTTTCAAATTTTGATCACAAATTTAGAAAACATTCATGTTCCTGAACAATTTTTTAAATGTTCCCACTTTCAAATTTTGTTCACAAAGAAACATGGATATATTATAAATTCTTTTTTTGAGAATTTAAAAAATGTTCCTACTTTCCAAATTTGTTCACAAATTCAAAAAATGTTTCATGCTATCATTTTTTTTCGCAAAGTCAAAAAGTGTTCGTGTTTTGGAAAATTTGTTCACAATTTCGAGAATGTTCTCGTTTTCATTTTATTCCTGTTCTCATGAAATGTTTGCGTCTTTTTAAAAATTGTCCATAATTTCAAAAAATGTTCTTGCTTTTAATTTTGTACTTTTTTGAAAAATGTTTGAGAATCCCAAACACTGTTCGTGTTTCTATTTTTTTCTTTGTAATTTTGAAAAGTTTAAATCTGTTTGCTGTTTATAGTTCATATAGAACAGGCTGCCATATTAGGTGTAGATTCCCAGGAGTTACAGTGGTAGCTACTTGCTTCAGAAGCTGGAGGTCCTCCGTTCGATCCCACACTGGGACTTTTAGTTTTTGGGAATTTTTGCCAATGCTACAGTTGGTTTCTTTAGGTGTTGTGCTGCACATTTATCACAAGATCTAGCCTGTCGCAGTGGTTAGCACAGCGCACGCATGGGTACGTAGTCATCGGTTCGAGTCTGCGGCTTGCCATAGAGCCTGTGTATATCCTTTTTCCGCGTTGCGAAACGTCAAAACTTTGACGCAAAGAGCGTCACACAGGAGCTCCCCTTTTTTGCTTCACAGTGCGGCAAAAAGTTGGAGCTTCACATAGGGCGCACAAGATTGGGCTGGCCCGTTTATTTTTTTCTTTGTTGTGTTCTGTTTCTATTTTTCCTTTTCTCTTCATTTCTCTTTCTCTTTCCTTTTATTTTTCCCTTTCAAGTTTATTTTTATTTTTCCCTAGTTTTCATAAACTGAAATATTTTTTGAGAATTTCATTTTTTTGCAAATTCCCGTAAAATCTTCACAATTTCTAAATTTTGGTCCCATTTTGTTTTTTTGGAAATTTAAACTTTTCTAATCGTTCCAACATTTTTAAATTAATTTTTTGTGTTTTCCAAAATTGTTGAGGATTTTCAAAATAAATTGTATTTAGAAATGACTAGATCATGATAGCGCGTGTTAGGCGCCCGTTCATTTTTCAAAATAATGATATAATATTATATAAATGTTTCAAAACATAGAGCAATATTTTTACATAATATTATATAAATCCTATTCTAAAAATATAATGTTTGTTTCTTTCATCATAGACATATATAGGAAATGACAAATTTCACAAACGATAGCGTTTCTTATGACATAGTAACACATAAAATATTTATGCAGAGTAAAGGAAATTATAATAATGAGTTTCTAGACATAATTTTTAGGAAATTATTTTTTGAGTTCCCTCTTTATATCTCCTATCAGGTAGTTAATAAAATGATGGTACAACTTATATAATTAGTGCTAGTGAAAACTGATTTACTTATGTTGACACTTTTCTTGCCATCAAACTGTTCAGGTCTTAAAACCTCTAGGTGGTTTTTGATTTTTTTTATGGTTCTTAAACAAGAGGTTCACTGTTAGTGGGGTTATTGCAAACCAGACCCTTAGTTACTCAAAACTTTCACTTTCACTTTGTGAGAATATGATAAAAAGCATATTTGTTTACACAATAGGAGACTTCCAATCACAGGTACATATATATGAGATAGACATCCCAACCTTAGCAGTTGAGAGACACAAAAAAGGATAAATTGATTATGCCAGCGACACCACCAAAGAATCACACAATTTGAACTACTAAATCTATTGTTGCTTTGTAGATAATGAATTTTTTTGTCCAAGATGGTACTAATTTTTTGTGCATCCATCTGCTAGAAAAGAAAACGCAGTTTCGTCCAGAATTTCGTACATGGGCAGCGCGCGCTGTGGCCAGGAAAGCCAGCCCATTTATTTCCTGCCAACGCAACCGGGAAACCCTTTTTGCCTCACAGTGCGGCAAATAGTTGGAGCTTGACATAGGGCGCACAAGATTGGGCTAGCCCGTTTTCTTTTTTTCTTTGTTGTGTTCTGTTTCTATTTTTCTTTTTCTTTTCATTTCTCTTTCTCTTTCCTTTTATTTTTTCCTTCCAAGTTTATTTTAATTTTTTCCTTGTTTTCATAAATTGATTTTTTTTCCAGAATTTCATTTTTTCCAAATTTCCGTAATATATTCAGAATTTCTAAATTTTGTTCCCATTTGATTTTTTTGGAAATTTAAAATTTTCTAATCGTTCAATTTTTTTCAAAAATAAAAATTGTTCACAATTTTCTGTTTGTTTTTTCGAAAATTGTTGAGTATTTTCAAGAAATTGCATTTAAAAATGACTAGATCATGATAGCTCGTGTTACTGCACCTGTCCATTTTCCAAAATAATGATATAATATTATATAACTATTTCAAAACATCGAGCAATATTTTTACATAATATTATAAAAATCCTAGTCTAAAAATATGTCAGCGACACCACCAAAGAAGCACACGATTTGAACTACTAAATCTATGGTTGCTTTGTACTCCTTCCGTCCCAAAATTCTTGTCTTTTTTTTTTTTGCGGGGTCCAAAATTCTTGTCTTACATTAATCTAGATACGGATGTATAATATGTACATACAGAGACTTCTTGTCATGCCTTTGTTGTGGCTGAAGTGTGAAAAGGCGAACATACATGTGCAGCACACGCAAGACAATAAAATAAATAAATAAACTGTTTTCACCAAAGTAAATATTTTCCAACTGTGTGTGGATAGAAAAGCGTTTTTTTTTTGCGGGGGGATAGAAAAGCGTTTCCAGTGACCTGTCAAAAAATGGAAGTGTTTCCAGCGATACATAAGAGCAATTATCTTCAGACTTAACGGCAAGATTATTGACACCCTTTTTCAAAGAGTTAATTGCTCAAAACCATCAGATTTGTGGGTAGGGTACTCCTAAACCACCGTTTTTGCCAAAAATCACAAATCGCCACCACTTCTGCGGCAAGTGGGCAACAAATCGCACTAATTCGAAACTGAGTCAAGTCTAACAGCAAAACTGACCGGTGGGACCCGTCTGTCCGGGCTGATGTGGCGAAGACAAGTCCTAGCTGATGTTTGACCTGCTGAGGTGGACAGCGGGCCCACCTGTCATACACACCTCTTAGGCTGGTCATAGTGGGATAACATAGGTAGTAACATAGATGCCACATAAGCAAAAATGATGATGTGGCAAGTAGTTAATGAGGAGAGAGGCAAATAGAGTAACATAATATGTTACCATCACATAGCGGTTCCCAATGCATAATGAGTCTACAAAGTAATAAATGAAGGCAACTATGTTACCACACGTATGACACTACCCACTATGAAGGTAGTAACATAGACTAGTAACATATGTATGTTACTAGTCTAAGTTACTCCCCACTATGACCAGCCTTATCTCTTCTCTCATCTGCTTCTTCCTCCCCACACTCTTCCTCACCACCGGCGTGCTCCCGTCGCCTGCCAGGCACGACTCAGCCACCTCCGCAAGCATCGAGGTCACCGGATCCCGCATGAATCCAGGGCACGACGCACGGGAATGGGCCAGGGCACGCTAGCTCCTGCTGCCCCTCCCCGCACGCCTCCCCGCCGCCTGCCCTGGTTAAATCTGGTGCGCCGCCGCCTGGCGCCGTCCCTCCTCACTGCGCCGGCCAAATCTGGTGCGCCGCCGCCTGTCACCGCCCCTCTCTTCAAGCCTCCTCGTCGCCTGCGTCGGCCGACTCTGATGCACCGGTGGCAGTGGCGTTGCTACTGCAGGTCAGGTTGGAGGCTTCACGGCGGACGGAGGCAGCGGCGTTGCTGCCGCAGGTCGACTCGACGGTGGGCTGGACGAGCCGGAGCTCCACAGCGTCAGGTGGCCCGACCAGCAGTAGGTGGCGGCGGCGCGTCGAAGGCGGCCGTGATGACGCGGGGCGGTAGCAGTGCAAGGCGAGCTTGCCGGCGGACGCGAGCTGCTGGTCGTAGCCGAGCCAGCTCGATCTGCTGCCAGCAGCGAGCGCGATGTGGATTCGTGTGAGGAAGAATAACATAGGGGAATGATGGAAGTATGACAGGTGGGCCCTGTTCCAAGTCAGCCTGGCAGGTGGGCCTGCTCTGTCAGTTTCTTGCTTAGTCGCTGCTCAGTCGAATTAGTGCGATTTGTTACCCACTTGCCGCAGAAGTGGTGGCGATTTGTGATTTTTGGCAAAAGCGATGGTTTAGGAGTACCTTAGCCACAAATCTGGTGGTTTTGAGCAATTAACTCTTTTTCAAACAAGTGTAGAAAGCAGAGACTAAAGCATGAGCACAACGTGTCAGGTGGAATAGGGGATTGATCAAATGGAAGTGTTAACCAGGTGATAGGGGATTGATCAAATGACTTTCCTTGTTCATGACAATTATTGTGGGTGTGGAGCGGTCGAAGACGCATGCGCATGCACAGGCTGGACTGGAGGGATGAATGGAGGAGTGCATGCTGCAAGCACGGTTTACACTTTCATTAGCTAAAGCCAGTCGGCCGGCCCAATAAGCAAAACCTGGCCCGATCAACAACAACGGGTTTAGATAGCTCTGCAGAGCAGCGGGCCAACAGATAGATCGGCACATGCAGCAATCGGACGGCCAGGGACATTAAAGTGCTATGAGGGCTCGTAGGTCACCCCATTATACTGTTTCTTAATACACACTCGAATAATATTCATGTTTTATTGAAATATTCACAAATTCAAGAAAATATTCATGTTTAAAACCACATTTTTGAAAATTGTTTTAAATGTAAAAAAAAATGGTTTTCAAAAATTGTTCATAAATTCAAAAAATATTTTTTTTTCTTACAAGAGGTTCATGTTTTAAAAAAAATCTGTCTGGATTTCAAAAAATCTTCCTGTTTCAAGTTTTGTTCTTCTTTTTCCAAAAATTAAAAACAAAATCAGATACACTCACATTTAAAAGAAACTTGGATTTGAAAATTGTTCATGTTTCATAGAAATTCATAATGTTTTTTAAAGTTTTCTTCTTCTTTTTCCAAAAATTAAAAACAAAATCAGATACACTCGCATTTAAAAGAAACTGGGATTTGAAAATTGTTCATGTTTCGTAGAAATTCATAAACATTATTTTTTTAAAAGATCAGAAAAATTAAAAAATTGTTCCGAATGTGACACTGCAATATGTTGTGAAACAATCGCGCTGGCCATTGGTTAGCAGTAGCTATTTGTTCGAGTGGCTAGCTACACGTGGTCGAGTTTTTTTGGTCATGAGTTTGATCCTTCAACTCATCAGTTTTTGGATTTTTATTCACGTCTTACAAACACAATTCATTTTAGTGCCTGCGACTGGGCTGACCCAACTGCGAACTGTTGTGCATCCCACATTCTATTTGACTATAAAAGTGAATATGTTGGTTGGCTTTGATTTAAAAATGTGGGCAAGTGAGCACTAAAATAATTAAAGAGAATAAACCCTGGCAAAGCAAGAACTACCTGGTTATGCAGTGATTATGCCAATGAAACTAGATTTGTCACAATTATTAATCCATCCGGTTACGTCATTATAGGAAAGAGAGTGGTTGAAGCAACTATGCCCCGAAGGTCGCCGTGCAGCCAGAAAATGAGGAGGCAACCACAACCTCGAGAAGGAGGCGGACCTGGAGGAAAAAAAGGGTTGGGTGGTAGCCGCCACTCCGATCAAGCCCACCACTAAGGCCATGACATGATAAAGTGATGGTTACAGGATGCAGTAAGGATGATGCATCCATCGACGACCTCCTTCTCCTCCTTGACCCAGGGCACCAGCCCACCGAATGGCGGTTGAGGAGCAGTGGCTTTAGGGGCGAAGTCAACGTGCTTCTCAACAATGGCATCCAAGGCTTCCAGCTGGTCGAAGAATGTCAACGTCTTAGAGTCGTCCTTGGCCCTGTAGTGGCCCGTCTAGACGATTTCCTCGTGGACATGGATGTGTAGGTCGACGGTTTCTTGCTCAGCGAGGCACCGCACGGCGGGCGTGGCCTCGAGGTGGACATTCTTCGTCACGACGTCGGGCAGCTGTAGGGCCACCAATGCGTGAAAGAGGTTGTCACCATGGAGGCCAATGAGGGTGGCAGGCAACGAGGAACGTAGGCGTGCATGCTGGAGGAGTACGGCAAGGTCGTCCGCACGCTTCTTGACGACGGTGAACTTGCGGATGGGGCAGACCATCATCTCGCCCATGTGAGAGCCCAAGCGGGCGTCAACAACGGTTATGACGCTGGCTGTCGCCATCACCATATGGAGAAGTTGCGCGGTGCTGGGCCGCAGGCCGGCGTCGTGGATCATCTGGCACAACCGCCTACTGCTCACGTCCATGGGTGGCTGTGGCTTCTTGTCACTTGGTCTTGGTCTTGGATTGGAGTGAGCAATGTTGCGCAGACTAGGTGTGTAGTTGGTGCGTACAATTTGGTAGATGGATTGAAGTGGTGGGGCGCCTTCATATGGGAGCGCAAACTACGTTGCATTTACATCATGCTGACTCCGTTCTGCTTGTGCAATTAATTCCCTCTGCATGCTAATTCAATGAGGATGTTCAAGTTTAAAATACACATTTTGAAAAATGTTTCGAAATGTTTTGAATGTTCAAACATGTTTTGGTTTTCAAAAATTGTTCATAAATTCAAAAATGTTTATTTTCTTGTAAAAGGTTCATGTTTTAAAAAAAAGTTTGTGAATTTAACAAAATTTTCAAAAAAATGCCCGCATTTAAAAATTCGGGATTTGAAAAATTGTTCATGTCTCGTACAATATTCAGCAATTCATAAATATTACTTTGTTTATTGATAAGTTCAAAAAAGATCACAAAAATCAAAAAATGTTTCAAATGTGACGCTGCAATATGTTCTTAAACATTCACGCTGACCATTGGTTAGGAGCTGTTTGTTCGAGTGGCTAGCAACACGTGGTCGAGTTTTTGAGGTCGTGAGTTTGGTCCTTCATCTCATCGGTTTTTTTTTTAAAAAGTCGTTCCTTACAAACACAGGTCGTTTTGGTGCCTGCGAGTGGGCTGGCCCAACTGTGAACTGCTGTGTGTCCCACGTGCTATTTTACTATAAAAGAGAATTTGTTGGTTGCCTATAATTAGAAGAAATTATGGGCACATACCAATAAAGAGAATATGTTGGTTTGGCTTTGATTAAAAAATGTGGGCACGCGAGCGCTAAAATAATTAAAGAGAATAAACCCTGGTAAAGCAAGACTACTTGGTTATGCACTGATTATGCCAATGAAATGGGATTCACTGCAATAATCCGTCCGGTTGCATCATTATAGGAGAGAGGGTGGTCGAAGCAACTATGACTGAAGGTCGGCGTGCAACCACAAAATGAGGAGCCAAACACAACCTCGATACGGAGGCGGTCCCCGGGAAAAACGGGCACGAGTTGGGTGGTGGCCGTCACTCCGACCAAGCCCACCACTATCAAGATCTCGCGCCAAACATGACCCGCGAGAACAACGCAACTCCTCCCTCTGTTGCCCCACTGATTGGGAGACCGTTTTGATGGACACATCAATTATCTCTTGTGATGCTTCTCGAAAAAATATATATTTCCCGTTGTAACGCACGGGCAATATAAAGTTCAACTAATACATATTCCTCTCTCATTGCTACGTGATAAAGAACATACTTAGGGTGGAAACTTGTGAAAAGGTGGAAAGTATGTTTCAAAACTTTCAAAGAGATGCGTTTCATTTTCTTCATTGCTTACATTTAGCAATCAACGACTCTAGATTTTTCAACCTATTACTCATATCTTTTCACAAAAAAACTATTACTCACATCTCTCAAAGAAAATAGAACTTGGGAGCAACTAACTAAAGAGCACCCATTCCCAGCCTCCCCAAGGGTCATTTGGACTTGGCGCGCTCTGAGCCCCGCCATGTGTCGTGCTTTGGGCGCTTCCTCCGGATTTTGTTTTATTTTTCATTTTTTCGCATACTTTTTGGCATTTTTGATGGTTTTTTCCCTATTTTTTGGCTTTTCAGTTTTCCACCAGACACTAGTCACCAGTCATCCTTAGCTTTTGGACCAACTTTTTTGAATCTATTTGAGCGAAAAACACATTGTTTTTTTCTTTTCGTGAGAGGCACAGTTTTGCTTCCACGAGAGGCATGGTTTTGCTTACGCGAGAGTCACGATCGTGGTCTCGGAAAAAAATGTTTTCTCTTTTTTTTCCGTGAGAGGCATGGTTTTGCTTCCGCTAGAGGCTTGATTTTGCTTCCGCGAGAGACACGGCAAAAAATGCATTTTCTCTTTTTTTTCCTTTCAAGAGAGACACGGTTTTGCTTCCGCGAGAGTCATGTTTTTTGCTTCCATGAGAGGCACAGCGAGAAACAAAAAAAAGGAACATGTTTTGTTTTTTCTTTCTTCCGCGAGAGGCACTGTTTTGCTCCTGCGAGAGGCATGGTTTTGCATCAACGAGAGGCACGGCCGTGCCTCCCGAAAAGGAAAAAAAAAGTTTTTTTCCTTGTTTTCCTTCCGTGAGAGGCACGATATTGGTTTCGTGAGAGACATGATTTTACTTCCGTTTGAAAGGTCAATTGAACATGCATGCATTCATTTAGAACGGCCACCTTTCTAATATTGGAACGATAGGCGGCTGGTAGCATGGTTGGTAGCCATGACATCATTAATTGAACTGATTGACACTGTCGTATATGTAATTTACTATAATATATGTTCGTTAATTGGCTCATGCACTTCCTAACCGCAGATAAGTACCAGCTACTCCCTCCGTTCTATATTAGTTGTCGCTCAAACGAATGTATCTAACACTGAAATATGTCTACATATATCCATTTCAGCGACAACTAATATAGAACGGAGGGAGTACCTAGCAATGATATGAACATGCTCGCTTACCGCCAAGCGCCAAGCACGTTTCTTTTCTGGCCGAGAGAAGTTCTAGTACGACTTGGTGTCGCACACTTAAATTGGTTCTCTGAAATCGCAAACAAAGTGGCACACCACTAGTTCTAGTATGTATGCACCCGCATTGCACGTCTTTACGTTGCAGAGTGATTTTGGCGAAATAAGTCACCAACATGACAGAGAAATGATTCAAGACAAATGCCCATTGTGCATCTACTTGGAATTAGCATAAGAAAGCTTCTCATGTTCTTACGCAATGACTATCTCATGAATATGTAATTTGCACCACAATTGGGGCACTTATTGCGGAAAATACATACATGAACACATTTTAGAAAATACATTTCTAAATGGGATAAGATTCTGAAAAAAATACATATGAACTACTTCGAAAAAGCATTATATATGAAAAAAGTACATATCAACCCATTTCAAGAAACACATTTCTACCCTAAAAAAAAGAAACACATTTCTAAATGAAAAATATTCTGAAAAAAAAGTAGCACACATTCATCTCCCTCCATTTTGTACGTGCGACTAGAAAGTTTCATAGAAGAATTAAACAACTTCTTTTGCATGTGCAAAGAAAAAAAAGCGTGTTGTGAAACACTATTAGAAGCAATAAAATTCATCATCTATACGGAGGCAAAATAAAAGGCATTTTTCGTCAAATTTTATTACCTGCACATATTTTGCGAAGGTGTACGCGTGAAATTTTGTTTTGTACTTATTACAATTTTAAAACATATTTAAAATGTATTTTAGAAAGCGGGTTCATATATACCTAGGTTCGGGTGGTGCCTACCCTACCTATTGCTATGTTTAACTCTAGCATTTACTACAACTTTTCACCCAGAAATGCATGCGAGGCAGTGAGGCCATGTATCGTATGTGCACACTGCACTGGTTTGATTTATTTACTTTTTATTTCTTATATTTCTACTCTTTGACCTCCTGTCAGAGTTAGTGGGGTACGGATCACACTTGTTTCTCCGACCACACAGGCCATGTAGCTCTGCGGGTATCAGCATTGGTAAAAGACTCAAACATGATTCAAGGTTCGACTCATTCAACTATTCAATGGCTCAACGCAAACAAGTATTCAACTATTCAACTCATAAGTTTTATTGAATCAAATTGAACAGAAATTCAGAAAACAAGAGATAAAGAGAAGAATAAAAGATTTTTTTTAGAAAATAGGAGGTTTAGCAGCTAAATTAGGGGCTAATTAGATGCTAAATTGGGCTATAGCCGGCTATTAGTGTTTTTTCTCATTTAGCCTTCAAATGGCTTAGTCGTTGCTGGAGGTTCCCCAAAAGGCTATAGTTGGGCTATAGCCAGCTATTTAAAACTTGGCTCCTTACTCGTCATCACGTTGAGGTTAGTGCAGCCTTGATCGTACTGGTTTGGGTCCCTATTTCCGTCTTCCCGCTGAACCTAGGCTATGGCGTGGTTCACCGAGGCACATCCAGTGCTCGTGCAGGCGATGTACGGAGTATTTGCCAGGAGACGCAGAGCATGAAGAAAGAAGAGGCAACGGCATGTGGTTAGATTAGAAGGACCAGCAGCCGTTGCTAAAAATTGCAATGGTGCAAAAAAGATTAGGTGGTATATACGCTGGTATGTTTGTTAGACATGACCTAATTGTTTTAACAGATTGATACGTTGTATATGTAATTTAGTAGATTCCTTAATGATTTAACCCCTATGCGCTTTCCCTAAAGCTGCCAAACAAGTTCTCAAAACTGTGTAGGAAGGATTTTTTTGACGTGCCAAGGCTAGTTCTGTACTAGTTGTGTAGAGGAATATAATGGAAAAGGTAACACTGCTTCAATGGACCAGTAAACATTCAAAAATGTTATCCATTTAATACTCGAACAAAGGACAGTTCCAATACTAGTTATGTTTAGAAGAATAGCCTTGTGCAGAAACGTCAGGCAACCGGCAGCACCCTTGTGCGCTAAAAATTGCAATGGTGCAAAAAAGATTAAGTGGTATACATACTGTCATGTTTGGTTTACATGAGTGTTTTATCAGTTTAACGGATTGATATGGTACAATCGTATATATAATCTTATTCATTAGGTTCGTTAATTGGCTAGCTAGCAATGATTCAGTCGTACAACATGCTCGCTTACCGGCCGCCATGCATGTTTCTTCTCCAATGGACAGAAGTTCAAATATGACTTGGTGTCTCACACTCAAATTAATTTCTGAAACGCATTATCCATGGAAAGAATCTCTCGCACAAATGACTAGCACAGCAGCTGATTGATGTTAGGTACGAGCAAACAAGTATATTCTAGTAAGATAAACTCACATATAGTGCAAGTTGTGCAATGCGAAAAGGACACGACACTATTGCCGGACTTGGAGATGACCTACTCCTGATCGCTGTCCCCCATCATAGATCGTAGATCGTTGAGGCTTGAGATGCCAATTATTGGCTTTATAACACCAGATCAATTCACCAGGAGCTACAATGTGTATGTGCAGCAAAGCTATCAAGCAAGCAAGCCACCATGAGTATTTTATCAATTTAACGGATTGACATGGTATGTCGTATATATAATTTGATTTATTAGGTTCGTTAATTTGTTCAATGATGTACAGTTCATAATCGAGGATAGGAACTAGCTAGCTAGCAACAAATACATGCTCGCGTACCACAATTATGTTTCTTCAATGATCATGATTGAGATGGAGATTATTTAGAGCTAGTTTACATTCAGTTTGTTCATAAGAGTGAACAATTACATTACTCCAGGTTTGTTCATAATTGCAATTTTAACAATGGTTTGCCTGCACACCGCCCATGAGAGCGATGTGACAGCTATGGTGAGGTTCACCGCGGCACGCCCCGTGCTCGTGCAGGCGAAGCACGAAGAAAGAAGATGCAACGGATGTGGTTAAATTAGCACGACTAGCAGCCGTTGCTCAAAATCGCAATGGTGCAAAAAAGATTAGGTGGTATATACGCTGGCATGTTCGACAGACACGACTTCATCATTTTAACAGATTGATACGGTTGTATATGTAATTTATTAGATTCCTTAATGATTTAACCCCTATGTGCTTTCTCTAAAGTTGCCAAACACGCTGTCAAAACTGCGTTAGGAAGGATTTTCTTGACGTGCCAAGACTAGTTCTGTACTTTTTTGAAGACAGTATAGACGCAAGCGCTCATACATACGCGCATATACTCACCCCTATGAACGCACACACACACTCTGCCTCTATGAGCACCTTCGAGAGACTGAGCCAGTATATCATCTTGTGATTTATGAATTCACTATAGACGCCTTGTCG
Organism: Triticum timopheevii; assembly: GCA_963921465.1. Classification (NCBI taxonomy): domain Eukaryota; kingdom Viridiplantae; phylum Streptophyta; class Magnoliopsida; order Poales; family Poaceae; genus Triticum; species Triticum timopheevii. Next base: position 634,806,449 of record OY997268.1, on the reverse strand, counting down.
TCAACGGAAACGTCTCCTCCCACTGATAGCGCATTGCCGGAAATCCTGAAATTAATACAGAAATAATGCGAGCACCAGTACTAGTTGTGTAGAAGAATATAATGAAAAAAGTCATACTGGTTGAATGGTCAAGTAAACATTCAAAAACGTCATTCTTTTAATACTCGAACAATGGGCAGTTCTGAACTAGTCATGTTTGGTTTGCATGAGTGTTTTATCAATTTAACGGAATGGTATGGTACATCTTACTCCTATATATAATCTTATTTATTAGGTTCGTTTATTGGCTCGGTGATGTACACTTGATAACCCAAGAAAAGTACGTACTCGTAGTAGAGCTAGCTAGCAATGATTCGGTCATACCACATGCTCGCTTACCGGCCGCCATGCATGGTTCTTCTCCGATGGACAGAAGTTCAAATATGACTTGGTGTCTCACACTCAAATTAGTTTCTGAACCGCATTATCCATGGAAAGATTCTCTCGCACAAATGACTAGCACAGCAGCTTGATCGATGTTAGGTATGAGCAAACAAGTACTCTCTGTTCCAAAATAGATGACCCAACTTTGTACTAACTGGTCATCTATTTTGGAACGGAGGGAGTATATTATAGTAACATAAATTCACATTTAGTTAAAGTTGTGCAATGCGAAAAGGACACACCACTATTTAAGAAATAATGATAGACCACTAGCAGAACAGTTGGTCTATACTTTGCTCTAATGTGCCATGTTGCGTAAAAAAGAAAAACCCAATAAATTATTCTGACCGCTCGACATTACGGTGAATTTTCATTTGCTGAAGTTCGTCTTCAGTGCAAGTTGTGCAATGCGAAAAGGACACAACACTATTTAGCAGAACAGTTGGTGTATACTTTGTTCTTATGTGCCATGTTGCGAGAAAAAAAAACCCGCCACATAGATTTAAAAAAATGTAAATCTCGTGAAACATGGATGGAACCCGACACTCCCTGTCATTAGCATGCGCTTCCTTTGAACCAGGCCACTAAGCAAGTTCTAAACACGTGTGCATACATTTTCTCTTTGACCTCGTTCACTAATTTAATTCAAAACAATTTGATTTTTTGGGACGATATTTCATGTTATCGGGAATTTCCAAAAATAGGCCAGTTTCTGAAAATCTCGTTTGAAAAATAAAACCCTGTGACAGTACAGGAGCCACCCATGACGAGCTGCTGCGATGAAAAATAAAACCCTGCGACAATTTTTTTGGCATTCCAGCAGACGATCAAGATAAGAAAGAGATGGGTGAATCGAGTTTGCCTAATGATGCTAACATAGATGCTTGCTCTAATGTGCCGTGTTGCGTAAAAAATAAAACCCAATAAATTATTCTGACTGCTCGACATTACGGTGAATTTTCATTTGCTGAAGTTCGTCTTCAGTTAGTTCTATTATTGAAGTCTTTGTCGGGATCAGACATGCACCCGCGACTTCCTGCTTGTACCATGCCCTTCCTACAACCAGGTCACCAACAAGTTATTAACACGTGTGCATACATTTTCTCTTTGACCTCGTTCACTTATTTAAATTCAAAAAACAATTTGATCTTTTCAGACGGTATTTCATTGTCTCGCGAATTTCCAAAAACCAGCTGGTTTCCGAAAATCTCGTTCGAAAAAAAAAACCTGCGACAGTACAGCAGCCACCGACGAGGAGCTGCTGCGATGGACCTACCTAGCTAGGCGCCCGCCTATATAAGCATTAGGCCCGGTGCATGTATTCCAGACAAGGATACAACCTGAGCTAATCAAGATGGCTTCCTCCACGCCTTACCTTGTCCTACTCTTGTGCCTCACCACTTTCCTGCAGGCATGGCTTGCTGCGGCAAATTACCCACCGCCGCCGCCCCCGCCGTTTGAGCTGCCGGAGTCCGAGGTGAGGGAGAGATTCTCCAAGTGGGTGATCAAGTACTCAAAGCACTACTCGTGCCAGGAGGAGGAGGAGATGCGGTTCCAAGTCTTCAAGAACAACACCAACGCCATCGGCCAATTCGACCAACAGAATCCTGGCACCGTCGTCGGTCGCGGGTTCCGACCAACTGGGTTTCAGGTCCGTGGCTCGGGCGGGGTCCGTATGAACAGGTTCGGCGACCTCAGCCCCAGGGAGGTCATCCAGCAGTTCACCGGGCTCAACACCACCAGCTTCAATGCCACGTCACCCACCTACCTCCCCTACCACTCCTTCAAGCCGTGCTGCGTTGACTGGCGCTCCAGCGGCGCTGTCACCGGCGTCAAGAATCAAGGCACCTGTGGTAAGTGGTCAAGCTATACTTTCTACTCCCTCCATTCCGATTTACTCGTCGTGGTTTTACTCGGAATCGGAGGGAGTAGCAGATTTAGTTATATATATGCATGCATGGTCATGGTTGCTCAATTACTCGTGTCGTGCGGACGGATAAAACTGTAATATGGCAGGATCATGCTGGGCGTTCGCGGCGGTGGCGGCGATCGAAGGCATGAACAAGATTAGGACAGGGGAGCTGGTGTCGCTGTCCGAGCAAGTACTCGTGGATTGCGACACACGGAGCAGCGGCTGCGGCGGCGGCCACTCAGACTCGGCTATGGCCCTCGTGGTCGCCAGTGGTGGCATCACGTCGGAGGAGAGGTACCCATACGCCGGATTCCAGGGAAAGTGCGACGTGGACAAGCTGCTGTTCGACCACCAGGCGTCCGTCAAGGGCTTCAAGGCCGTGCCACCCAACAACGAAGGTCAGCTGGCGATGGCCGTAGCCATGCAGCCCGTGACGGTGTACATTGACGCCAGCGGTTTTGAGTTCCAGTTCTACTCCGGCGGCATCTACCGTGGCCCCTGCTCCGCCAATGTGAACCACGCCGTCACCATCGTCGGCTACTGCGAGGGTCCTGGCGAGGGAAACAAGTACTGGATTGCCAAGAACTCGTGGAGCAACGACTGGGGTGAACAAGGATATGTCTACCTCGCAAAGGACGTGCCCTTGTCCACGGGCACCTGTGGCCTCGCCACCTCGCCCTTCTACCCCACGGCTTGACCACAGGCAGCACTATGTGTGATATCTAAGGAATTGCTTCCGTTTCGTTGTGATGATGCTAAATTACTATTTTTATTATACTTCCCTTTAATTTGATCAATAATCGGTAGACCGTGCGTGCGATAGCATGGCCTGAGAGTAATAAATCTTCGTGTGAATTACACTTTTCACAAGTTAATTGTGCATTTGTGACACTATCGATTTAGCAGATGTTGTATCGACATATCCCATCTAAAAAACTTTGTACCCAATTTCACTCCATTCTAGCATTTTGCCTATTATTAGATATGAACTGCATGTTAGGTAGATACTTTTACAACAATGTGTAAAGATCTCATGACCGTGTCTAGCCTTCTCTTCTCCATGTGTTCCACTCCTCGCCATCGTTGTGGTATCCTCTAACCGCGATCATTGCCGCACACATTTTACAATCGACACCCATGAGAGAAACATTGTACAAAGTTATTAAAATAGGGTAATCTAGACGAATGTTTATGAAATGGGTCAACTGGTTCCACGAATGTACAAATTGGAGGTAAAAAGTGAACTTCAGTCTGAATTTACAGATAACATGTTGGGTACTATCATGCTCGTGCGTTCTCTTCTTTGTTTCTACTTCTCTGTGGGGATTATATTTTTAAAATCAAATTTGCATGTGCGATGAGCATTTTTACGTACGGTACCGTTAAAAAACATATGAAACCTCCATTTGTTAGATTGTGATGGCTGAAGATTAGACGTAGATATATAGGGTTGCCACCTCTAAAATCCGTGGGGTACCTTGTGAAGTCGTAATCAAGACAAAATTATTGCGCCGTCAGATCATCTCAATTGTGCTCCCGTTATTATGTACGCACACCCCCATATTTTGCTCGTTTCTGGACGTCTAAGCACATGATCTGAACGAATCGGGGCGGATGTCCCCCAAGTGTACCCCCCAAATGGATTATAATTCCCTATTTTCGCTAATTGTCATTTATTTCTTCACATTTTTATTCTAGCTAAAAAAATCTATTGCATGGTAATATCTAACAAACAAATTAATTAAACAAAAATTCAAACATAGAAATACTAGTTCATACAATATATAGTTTAGTTCACTACAACTAATCAAAATCAAACTATTGGCTTCCATGCAATCACACCGGAAACTGTCGAGGATTGTTCCTTGGGCTATGGTCAACGTGAGAAAGTGTGAGGGACATAACATTAAAAATCTTAGAATGAGATTGACACAGTGTTTGGCTCTGATATGTGGAGTTAAAGACTTACTTATGCTCATGTATATTGAATCTGTCCAAATGAAACAAATAGTAAGTATTAAAACACCACTGCTACAAAAGCATCAATGTATGGTGGCGCAGAAGCGTAACACTATTCTTGAATGCTTCGTAATGTATGTTTTGATGATGACGGTCCTGGGAGTTGGTTCAATGTCATCAGTTCGAGGAGTTGGCGCTCAAAGGGACACTTTGAGGACTAGGATCTAGCAACCTGGATCGAGGTCTTCAGCCTAGATTTGGGTCTTCAGGCCTCGCTTAATTCATGGGCTTCCCTAGGCCTCCGGGTTGTATCCTTGACTTGGTCTCTGATGACCCACAGGTATAGGGGATCAATCGTAGTCCTTTTGATAATTAAGGATGTCGAACCAAACGAGGAGCAGATGAAATTGACAAGCGGTTTTCAGCGAGGTATTCTCTCCAAGTGCTGTAAACAGTAGTAACAGATAGTTTTATAGCAAGGTAGTTCGTAACAAGTAGCAAGTAATAATAATAACAAAGGTGTTGCAAGGTGGCCCAATCCTTTTTGTAGCAAAGCACAAGCTGGTAGTACTTCTTATACTGAGCAAAGCGTTCTTGAGGACACATGGGAATGCTCGTCTAGTCACGTTCATCATGTTTAGTTCAATCACCTTCACTACTTTGTTAATTTGATATGTGGGTGGATCAGTGCTAGGGTGATGTTCTTACTTGACCAAGCAACCCACTTATGATTACCCTCGCTTGCAAGCATCCATAACTACGAAAGAAGAATTATGATAAATCTAAGCATAGCATGAAACATATGGATCCAAATCAGCCCCTTACAGAATAGCACATAAAAGCTTCTTTCATTTTTTCAACCCATCATCTACTTACTACTCAATTCCTTTTCCTAGGTCCAAGCATGGTAATGTGTCATGTAGTCGCCGCTCACACGACACCTGTAGAGGAAGAACAACATACATATCATCAAAATATTGAACGAAATACCAACTTCACATAATTACTGATAACAAGACTTGTCCCATGTCCTCAAGAACAAATGAAACTACTCGAAAATCATGTTCATGTTCAAGATCAGAGGAGTATAGTATCGTATTAAGGATCTGAACATATAATCTTTATCCAAATAAACCTAGTAGCATCAACTACAAGATGTAATCAACAATGCTAGGAACCCACAGGTACCAATCTGAGGTTTTGAGACAAAGATTGAATACAAGAGAGGAACTAGGGTTGAAGATGAGATGGTGCTCGTGAAGATGTTGATGAAGATTGGTTCTCCCATGATGGGGGGATCGTTGGTGATGTCAATGGCTTCGATTTCCCCCTCCCAGAGCGAAGTATCCCCAGCAGAATAGCTCCACCGGAGAGCAAAAGTGCTCCTGCCTTGGTTCCGCCTCGAGATGGCGGCGCTTCGTGCCGAAAGTCTTCTTCTAATTTTTTCTAGGGAAAATTGTTTCATATAGGAGAAGTTGTGCCACAGAGGCCTGCTGTTGGGCCCACAAGCTCACTGATGACCCACAAGTATAGAGGATCTATCGTAGTCCTTTCGATAAGTAAGAGTGTCGAACCCAACGAGGAGCAGAAGGAAATGACAAGTGGTTTTCAGTAAGGTATTCTCTGCAAGCACTGAAATTGTAGGTAACAATAGTTTTGTGATAAGAGAATTTGTAACGGGTAGCAAGCAATGAAAGTAAATAAAGTGCAACAAGGTGGCCCAATCCTTTATGTAGCAAAGGACAAGCCTGGACAATTTCTTATAATGAGAAAAGCGCTCCCGAGGACACATGGGAATTATCGTCAAGCTAGTTTTCATCACGCTCATATGATTCACGTTCGGTACTTTGATATATAAATTTGATATGTGGGTGGACCGGTGCTTGGGTACTACCTTTTCTTGGACAAGCATCCCACTTATGATTAACCCCTATTGCAAGCATCTGCAACTACAAAAGAAGTATTAAGGTAAACCTAACCATAGCATGAAACTAGTGGATCCAAATCAGCCCCTTACGAAGCAACGCATAAACTAGGGTTTAAGCTTCTGTCACTCTAGTAACCCATCATCTACTTATTACTTCCCAATGCCTTCCTCTAGGCCCAATTAATGGTGAAGTGTCATGTAGTCGACGTTCACATAACACCACTATAGGAGAGACAACATACATCTCATCAAAATATCGAACGAATACCAAATTCACATGACTACTAATAGCAAGACTTCACCCATGTCCTCAGGAACAAACGTAACTACTCACAAAGCATATTCATGTTCATAACCAGAGAAGTATTAATATACATTAAGGATCTGAACATATGATCTTCCACCAAGTAAACCAATTAGCATCAACTACAAGGAGTAATCAACACTACTAGCAACCCACAGGTACCAATTTGTGGTTTTGATACAAGATTGGATACAAGAGATGAACTAGGGTTTTGAGAGGAGATGGTGCTGGTGAAGATGTTGATGGAGATTGACCCCCTCCCGATGAGAGGATCGTTGGTGATGACGAGTGATGATTTCCCCCTCCCAGAGGGAAGTTTCCCCGGCAGAACAGCTTCGCTGGAGCCCTAGATTGGTTCCGCCAAGATTCTGCCTCGTGGCGGTGGAGTTTCGTCCCGTAAGCTTGCTTCTGATTTTTTTCAGGGTAAAAGCCTTCATATAGCAGAAGAGGGGGACCGGAGGGCCACCAGGGGGCCCAGGAGACAGGGGGCGCGCCCAGTAGGGGGGGGGGGGGGGGGCGCCCCCCACCTCCTGGCCAGGGTGTGGGTCCCCTATGGTATTTTCTTCGCTCATTAATTCTTATTAATTCCAAAAGCGACTTCCGTGGAGTTTCAGGATTTTTGGAGCTGTGCAGAATAGGTTTCCAATATTTGCTCCTTTTCCAACCAAAATCCCAGCTGCCGGCATTCTCCCTCTTCATGATAAACCTTGTCAAATAGGAGAGAATAGCCATAAGTATTGCGACATAATGTGTAATAACAGCCCATAATGTAATAAATATCGATATAAAAGCATGATGCAAAATGGACGTATCAACTCCCCCAAGCTTAGACCTCGCTTGTCCTCAAGTGGAAGCCGAAATCGAAAAATATGTCCACAAGCTTAGAGATAGAGGCGTCGATAAAAATAAAATACGGACATGAGGGCATCATGATCATTCTTATAACAGCAACATATATAGATTTTATCATATGATTTCTTATACTCAAGTAACAATCTATTCACAATGTCAAGTATGGAACATAAACTTCACTGAGAACTAACAAACTATAATCTCAGTCATTGAGGCAATTGCAATTTATCATAACATCAGAAAGAGTCAAGAATAGAGCTTTTCAGCAAGTCCACATACTCAACTATCATATAGTCTTCTACAATTGCTAACACTCACGCAATACTTATGGTTATGGAGTTTCAATCGGACATTGAGAAAGATAGGGGCTTATTGTGTTTCCTCCCAACGTATTCACCTTTGGGTGATGTCAACAATAATAGTTTATGCTAACTTACATCCAATTGGATATATATGTCAGGATCTTTCCAACACGAGGTGCTTGCCAAAGGATAAAATGAAAAAGGGAAAGGTGAAGATCACCTTGACTCTTGCATAAAGTAAAAGACATAAAGTAAAAGATAGGCCCTTCGTAGACGGAAGCAGAGGTTGTCATGTGCTTTTAGGGTTGGATGCACAAAATCTTAATGCAAAAGAACGTCACTTTATATTGCCACTTGTGATATGAACCTTTATTATGCAGTCCGTTGCTTTTATTACTTCCATATCGCACGATCGTATAAAGCTTATTTTCTCCACACTAATAAGTCATACATATTTAGAGAGCAATTTTTATTGCTTGCAACATGACAACTTACTTGAAGGATCTTACTCAATCCATAGGTAGGTATGATGGACTCTCATGGCAAAACTGGGTTTAAGGATATTTGGAAGCACAAGTAGTATCTCTACTTGGTGCAAGGAAATTGGCTAGCATGAGGGGGAAAGGCAAGCTCAACATGTTCGGAAGATCCATGACAATATACTTTAACTGAGATGTGAGAAAACATAAACCATTACGTTGTCTTCCTTGTCCAACATCAACTCTTTAGCATTTCATACTTAATGAGTGCTCACAATCATAAAAGATGTCCAAGATAGTATACTTATATGTGAGAACCTCTCTTTCCTTATTACTTCCTATTAATTGCAATGATGACCAAAACTACATTTGTCAACTCTCAACAACTTTTATGCCTCATACTCTTTATATGTGAAGTCATTACTATCCATAAGATCAATATGAACTTCTTTTATTCTTTTTGTTCTTTCTATTTTCTCAAGATCATAGCAAGATAGCAAAGCCCTTGACTCAACACTATTCTTTTTTATAGATAGCTCACGGACTAGATTACATAAAGAGATCACAAAGCAAAACTCAAAACTACTTCATACCAAAACTTCAATCTACTAGACTAAGATACTACTAAAAGGATCGTACTAAGAAAAGCGGTAAATATAGGAGTGTGATGGTGATACGATACCGGAGCACCTCCCCCAAGCTTGGCAGTTGCCAAGGGGAGTGCCCATACCCATGTGATTATGTCCTCGGAGGTAGTGAAGAAGGAGTTGATGATGATGTAGGTTTGTTTCTCAATTTACGCTTGAGGACAATATTTTGCTCCTTTAGATCATCAATCTCCTGCTCAAGACTTAATATCCTTCTGCAAAGTTCCTGTTTATTTTCCTGCAAGAGACGAAAAGGGATAAACTCGATCTTTGGCTTCTTCGCTCTACCAGGGAAGTTTGACTTTTTAAACTCCACATGCATGTCCCCGGGTTGAGGTAATGGGGGCTTCATCTTTGTCTGATCTCGTCTCCTCCTTTCCCTTAGGTCCATAGTCTTCCTCTTCCTCAGTGGTCCACCCACCATGCTCCAAGTCCCCGTAGACCTTAGGGTCTGCAAGGAAATCAGCCACATAGCTTTCTCCCTCCGAATCCTGGGACGACATATTGCTCTAACCTGCGGCAGAAACAGCTCGAAATGAAAACAAAGAATTTTTGCGTGATACTGTGGTCAAAACCTTCGGGAGATTATATAATGAAGTTTTACCGACCAAAAGAAGTAACGTGCAAGAAAACGGAGTCCGGGAGGCACACGAGGTGCCCACGAGATAGGGGGGCGCGCCCTCCACCCTCGTGGAGGCCTCGTGTCCTTCCCGGATTACTTCTTGCATTCCAAAATTCTTAAATATTCAAAATGGAGAAAAATTGCCATTAGAATCGTTTTGGAGTCGGTATACTTACCGTACCACATACCTAATCCTTTTCGGAGTCTGAAACATTCTGGAAAGTGTCCCTTATGTATTCCTCCGGGGTTACGGTCTCAATAATATTAGTTTCAACATTGATAGGATTACCTGAGATATAATGTTTGATTCTTTTACCGTTCACCACCCTCGGACTTGTGCCTTCAAAGTTGTTGATTTTTATGGCAACCGGAACGATAGACCTCCTCGATAACGTAAGGACCATCCCACTTAGAGAGAAGTTTTCCTGCAAAAAATCTTAAACGAGAGTTGAATAACAACACATAATCACCTACGTTAAACTCACGCTTTTGTATTCTTTTGTCATGCCATCTTTTAACTTTTTCTTTGAACAGTTTGGCATTCTCATAGGCTTGGGTTCTCCATTCATCAAGTGAGCTAATATCAAATAACCTCTTCTCACCGGCAAGTTTGAAGTCATAGTTGAGCTCTTTAATAGCCCAATATGCTTTGTGTTCAAGTTCAAGAGGTAAGTGATATGCTTTTCCATAAACCATCTTATACGGAGACATACCCATAGGATTTTTATATGCAATTCTATAGGCCCATAATGCATCATCAAGTTTCTTGGACAAATTCTTTCTAGATCTATTCACAGTCTTTTGCAAAATTAATTTGAGCTCTCTATTGCTCAACTCTACTTGAGCACTAGACTATGGGTGATAAGGAGATGCAATTCTATGATTAACATCATACTTAGCAAGCATCTTATGGAATGCACCATGAATAAAATGTGAACCACCATCAGTCATAAGATATCTAGGGACTCCAAATCTCGGAAAAATAACTTCTTTGAGCATCTTGATAGAGGTGTTGTGATCAGCACTACTAGTTGGAATAGCTTCTACCCACTTAGTAATGTAATCAACAACAACTAAAAAATGTGTGTAACCATTAGAGGCAGGAAAAGGTCCCATATAATCAAAGCCCCAAACATCAAATGGTTCAATAACAAGAGAATAATTCATAGGCATTTCTTGACGTCTACTAATATTACCAATTCTTTGACATTCATCACAAGACAAGACAAACTTACGAGCATCTTTGAAGAGAGTAGGCCAATAAAAACCGATCGCAATACCTTATGTGCAGTTCTATCTCTAGCGTGGTGTCCTCCATATGGTTCGGAGTGACACTTGCGTAGGATCTGTTCCTGTTCATGCTCAGGTACACAACATCTAATAACACCATCTACTCCTTCTTTGTAAAGGTGTGGGTCATCCCAGAAGTAATGTCTTAAATCATAGAAGAACTTTTTCTTTTGCTGGTATATGAAACTAGGTGGTATAAATTTAGCAACAATGTAATTAGCATAATCAGCATACCATGGAGCAGTATGAGAAGCATTAACGACCACTAATTGTTCATCAGGAAAGCTATCGTCAATATGTAGTGGGTCATCAAGAACATTCTCTAACCTCGACAAATTGTCCGCAACGGGGTTCTCAGCTCCCTTTCTATCAATAATAAGCAAATCAAATTCTTGGAGAAAGAGAACCCATCTAATAAGTCTAGCCTTAGCATCTTTCTTTTCCATAAGATATTAAATAGCAACATGATCAATCTGAATAGTAACTTTAGAATCAACAATATAAGGTCTGAACTTATCACATGCAAATATGATTGCTAAGAATTCTTTTTCAGTAGTAGCATAATTTCTCTGACTAGTGTCAAGAGTTTTACTAGCATACTAGATAACATTGAATTTCTTATCAACTCTTTGCCCTAGAACAGCACCTACAGCATAATCACTAGCATCACACATAATTTCAAAGGGTAAATTCCAATCAGGTGGCTGAACAATAGGTGCAGTGATCAAAGCTTTTCAATTAGGCCTTGCTCGCCAAGCAAGCTTGGCGGCTCATTGAAAATCCTAATAGCCTTTGTGCACAAGTTCTCAAAGCGAAATATTACCCGAATGGCTTGTTGGTGGATACGGTTTTCCCTAGGAATGCTTCCTCAACGTGGCAAGCCGTCGAGTTTGGTTTGAGCTAGTAAAAAAAGGCTATATATGGAGGATTGGCGACAGATCACAGGTTCGGATTTGGCGCGATCCCTGGATCCCTCACGATCACACACGTCGGCCCATCACCCCAAAGCGGAGATGTCGTCTCAAATGGGTGTCGAAACTGTTGCAAATAGATGGATCTTGGAACATGGCTCTCTTGCACCAACATTTTTACCCACCAGATATTATGGAGATCACAAAAATAAAGGCGTCGCATCGAATGGAGGAAGACTTTGTAGCATGGCACCCGGACAAACATGGCATTTTTTCAGTTAAAAGCGCTTATTATCTGGGTCTCCAGGAGATGCCGATGATGCAGAACATGGGATCCTCAAGCTCTAGGCCGGACGGGCGCCGACCGACTTGGGACCTTATTTGGAAGAACCCGGCTCCACCGAAGGTCCGTATCTTTGCCTGGAAGGCAGCCTTGGAAGCACTTGCTACGGAGGAGTACCAATGTCGTCTACATATTTCTCAGTCAGTAATCTGTACAGTATGCGGTAATGCTATGGAAGATGCCCATCATGCTCTGATTTGGTGCCCACATGCTGTTGGCCTTTGGAATGCTATGCGGGAGGAGTGGGACATTCCTAAAGCTGACCAACTCAAGGATGGTGCCCCTGATTGGTTGTTCAGGTTGCCTGAGAAATTATTAGATACCCAGAGACTTACATGCCTCATGATCATGTGGCGAGCCTGGCATGTACGCAATGAGGTGACCCATCAGAAGCCGTTTATCCCTATTGCAAAATCAAGGCGGTCTATATCACCTCCCTCCTGGCACTACAACAATACCCTCATGACGACCAGATCATGGGGAAAGGGGTGATTGAGCTAGGCGGTGTCAAACATGTCCATCAAGAGCCTATACCGCATATAGAGAAGTGGAGACCTCCGGAACCGGGTACTGCCAAGCTCAACGTTGATGGGGCGTATGTGGCGGAGAATGGTTCTGCGGGCGCAGGTATGATCCTCCGAGACCACTCAGGGGCTGTTATCTTTTCTGCGATCCGTGCGCTGCCATCCTGCACTGGAGCGCTTGAAGCCGAGCTCGCCGCAATCTAGGAGGGAATTCATCGCGCTCTGAGCTGGACAGATCTCGATTTTGTTGTCGAGTCTGACTGCGCTGAAGCCATCACAATGTTATCGTCGCCAAGAAAGGATCGATCACCACATGCATATCGTGTGAATGAGATTAGAATCTTATTTCTGGAGGAAGGAGGATAGAACTTGTTAAGGTTAGGCGGGATGTTAATGTTGCTAGTCATAGCCTCGCTTACATGGGACGATCGCAACAACACACTGCATGTTGGCTGCGTAGTACCCCCGAGGACATTGCTAGCGTTGTGAACGCCGATTGTAACCTTATTCCTTAATCAATAGCATCCCTTTCCACGCAAAAAAAGAGAGGCACAACTATGTCTCTCACAGAAGCAAATTCGTGCCTTCATGAGAAGTAAATCTGTGCCTCTCGTGGAAAGAAATAAAAAAAGAAAACATGTTTTTCCGCGCAATTTTTTTGAATGTTTTTCCCAAAACCTAAGAAAAACCGGGGGAAATAGAAAAGCCAAAAAAACAACAGAAATCATCTACAAGGCGAAAATGCATACAGAAAAAAAATCGGAGAAAGCGCCCAGAGCACGATATGTGGTAACGGCTGAGTGCGCGCCAAGTGGGGCGCTCCTGGCCCACGCCAAGTGACACTTGCGGGGGCTACCAAAGCAGTGCTCCTCAATTAGTTGCTATTCCTATTTAGAGCGAGCCTTTTCTTTTGTCTGGAGCTGAGCCAGGATGGCCCAAGTTTAATAAAACGGTAAAAATTAGGCTCGCCCAGCATATATTTGTCCGTCAGACTTAAGGCCCATAAACTATATACCACAAAATCCCGGCCAACATGACTGGTTAACTATTTCTCTCCACGCCCCTAAAGAAACTATTTCTCTCCTCGTCGATCAACCCTCCTAAACCCTATCGCCGCCGCCGTTGCTGTCCCGCCTACTAGCCGATAGCTCAGGTAGCAGATCCCTTAAAAAGTCATACCTTAAAATCTGTTTAAGGTACCCCTTAAAACTATTTTAAGGTAGCCCAGCCTGTTGCACTACTCCATCCACCCTACTTGCTGTCTGCACCCGCTGGCCCAACCCGTCGCCCTGCTGCTCCGGCCCCTGCCTACGACTCCTTGGTTGGGATGCTAGGTCAGCGACGCACGGCGGCAGTGCCAGGCTGGCGGTGTGTGAATACGGAGGCGACAACACTTGGGATGCTTGTCCGGCAGTGCACGATGGCGGGCCGGTGACACACGGGGAGGCAGGGCGCAGCGGCACATGAGGGCCGGCCGGCGGCGGTTGGAGCTGAAATTTTCTTCTCAGCAACCGTTGGCTGGGTTAAGGGAAATCATAAAATTTCTCCCAAAATCATTAAATATAAGAGATGAGACTCATTTTAAGGTACGAGACCTAAATTGGACGCGTTTTGCATGCAAAACATTAAAATATCAGTTATTTTACGGGTTTGCGGCTTAAAGGGATCTGCTAGAGATGGTCTAAACACGACCCGGAATTGTTTCTTCCGATATTGCATTTGCATCTTTTTGCTCTCACATGCATAATCCAGTTTGAGGGTTTGGGACTTTAGGTTCCGTGCAGTGGGGGAGTTGCGATGGCGCCGACGGCAGCAAAGACGGGGCTGTTGGTGGGGATCACCACGCGCGAGCTTCCGCCCGACCGCAAAGGGATTAGCTCTTCTCAGCCTGCTAGTTGGCACACTAGGCGCGCGGAAATTTGGAATGCGTGTATAACTTGTTCCAGATAGAGATTGGGTGCAAAATTGCTGATGAAGCTTGCCAAATGCTAAAGTACATTTCCTGAAGTGGATGTTTTAACGGCTAAACTGCGTGTGCAGGGATCGTGCAATTATTGGAGATACATCCACACCAGTTTCTCTTTTAGCTGCTGCGAGCACGGCGAATTGGCACTAATTCCTGAGATTCTGGGAATGACAGCTTAGTATACTACTATTTGAAAGGGACTCATTTGGAAGGTGAACTGGTCAAGTGAACATGCATGCATTCATTCAGAACGGCCACCTTTCTAATATTGGAACGATAGGCGACGACTGGTAGTATGCATGGTTGCCATGACTTCATCAATTGAACTGATTGATACGCTATTGATGCGGTCGTATATGTGAACGGACTGCAATATTTGGTGGTGCACGTGTGCCATATAACTAAAAATTGTAATGGTGGAAAAAAGGTCAGGTTGTATACATGCTGTCATGTTTGGTTGGCATGTCTCCATCAATTTGACGGATTGATACATCGTATATGTAATTTATTTATTAGGTTCAGGATTGAAGATCAATTTTAACAAAAGTGAATTGTTCTATTTTGGGAGAGCCAAAGAAGAACAAGATGCTTACACATAATTGTTTGGATGTGAATTGGGCTCCCTACTATTTATTTATTTAGATATACCTGTTCATCATCATAAGTTATCCAATAAGGAATGGAAATGCATTGAATATTGATTTAAAAAAAACTAAGTTGCTGAAAGCGTAAGCATATTTCTTATGGTGGACGGCTTGTTCTAATCAACTCAGTGTCGACAAGCATCCCGATGTTCCTACTATCTTTCTTCAAAGTGCCTGCAGGGGTACGGAAAAGGTTAGACTTCTATCTATCACAATTTTTCTGGCAATGCGATGAAAACAAGACTAAATACAGACTTTCCAAGTGGAATATTATCTACCGAAGGATCAGGGTGGGCTAGGGATTGACAACTTAGAGGTCAAGAATAGATACTTGCGCAACAAATGGTTGTACAGGCTTTCTGTTGAGACCGAAAGAATGTGGGTGCAAATTTTGCGGAATAAGTACCTACATTCGAAGACTCTGGCCCAGGTTACTATCAGACCCAACGACTCTCCTTTCTGGAAGGGGCTAATGAGAATGAGAGCTGCCTTCTTTCATAGAACCAAATTTATCACTGGGAATGGTAACATGACTAGATTCTGGGAAGATACTTGGTTAGGGGAGACGCCAGTAGCCACACAGTATTCTTCTCTGTACAATATTGTGCAATATAAGGACGCTTATGTTGCTACAATATTACAGTCTATCCCTTTGAATATCCAGTTCAGAAGGTCCCTAGTAGGTGACCAATGGGACAATTGGTTACATATTGCATGGAGGTTGATGGATGTTCATCTCTCTGATGAGCCAGATACGATTCACTAGAAATTATACGTCAATGGGATATTCTTCGTCAAGTCTATGTATTTAGACCTAATAAACTCTGGTCCAATTCTGAAATCAATTCAAATTTGGAAGATTAAAGTACCTTTCAGAATCAAAGTATTTATGTGGTTTGTGCACGAGGAAGTGATTTAACTAAAAATAACTTAGCCAAGCGAAGATGGGAGAGTAGTAAACAATGTAGCTTTTGTGATCAAGATAAAAGTACAATACACCTCTTTCTCAAATGTCCTCTCACCAAATTTTTATGGCATACAATTATTGACACATTATTTTGGACGTGGCTACTGTCACTGATGTGCACTTGATAACCGAAGATAAGTACGTACTCGTAGTAGCTAGTTAGCAGTGATTCGATCGTACCACATGCTCGCTTGCCGGCGGCCAAGTATGTTTCATCTCCGATGGGCAGAAGTTCAAATATGACTTGGTGTCTCACACTCAAATTAATTTTCTGAAACGCATTATCGATGGAAAGATTCTCTCGCACAAATGACTAGCACACCAGCTTGATAATTTAGTGCAAGTTGTGCAATTAGGTATGAACAAACAGGTATATTATAGTAGCATAAACTCACATTT
This sequence comes from Triticum timopheevii, assembly GCA_963921465.1. NCBI lineage: Eukaryota > Viridiplantae > Streptophyta > Magnoliopsida > Poales > Poaceae > Triticum > Triticum timopheevii. The sequence continues at coordinate 634,789,978 of OY997268.1, read as the reverse complement.
AGTGCAAGTTGTGCAATGTGAAAAGGACACAACACTATTTAGCAGAACAGTTGGTGTATACTTTGTTCTAATGTGCCATGTTGCGAGAAAAAAAAACCCGCCACATAGAATAAAAAAAAAATGTAAATCTCGTGAAACAGGGATGGAACCCGACACTCACTGTCATTAGCATGCGCTTCCTTTGAACCAGCCACTAAGCAAGTGCTAAACACGTGTGCATACATTTTCTCTTTGACCTCGTTCACTAATTTAATTCAAAACAATTTGATTTTTTGGGACCATATTTCATGTTATCGGGAATTTCCAAAAATAGGCCAGTTTTTGAAAATCTCGTTTGAGAAATAAAACCCTGCGACAGTACAGGAGCCACCCACGACGACCTGTCGATGAAAAATAAAACCATGCGACAATTTTTTTGGCATTCCAGTAGACGATCAAGATAAGAAAGAGATGGCTGAATCGAGTTTGCCTAATGATGCTAACATAGATGCTTGTGAAGATGTGGATGGACAACTGATGAAAGATGTTGCAGACATCAGGAGCCAGTAGGAGGTAGAGTTCCTTGCACCCAACATGTACGTGGATTGTGTCCTGCAGGGAGGAGAAAGAAGGCTGCCTCTCAGTGCAGCAGCACACACCTCCCATGAGAGAGATGCGACATCTATGGCGAGGTTCACCGAGGTACATCCAGTGCTCGTGCATGCGAAGTACGGAGTATTTTGCCAGGACACGCAGAGCACAAAGAAAGAAGAGGCAACAGGCTGTGGTTAGATTAGAACGCGAAGCAATCGTTGCTAAAAATTGCAATGGTGCAAAAAAGATTAGGTGGTATATACACATGTATGTTTGGTAGACACGACCTCATCGTTTTAACAGATTGAGACGGCTGTATACGTAATTTATTAGATTCCTTAATGATTTAACCCCTATGCGCTTTCCCTAAAGCTGCCAAACACATTGTTAAAACTGTGTAGGAAGGATTTTTCTTGACGTGCCAAGGCTAGTTCTGTACTAGTTGTGTAGAAGAATATAATGGAAAAGGCCATACTGTTTGAATGGTCAAGTAAACATTCAAAAAACGTCATCTTTTTAATACTCGAACAAAGGACAATTCCGTACTAGTTATATATGTTTAGAAGAATAGCTTTATAGTGCGAAACGCGAGGCAACTGGCAGCTACCCTTGTGCGCTAAAAATTGCAATGGTGCAAAAAAGATTAAGTGGTATACATACTGTCATGTTTGGTTTACAAGAGTGTTTTATCAATTTAACGGATTTTTTTATCAATTTAACGGATTGATATGGTACAATCATATATATAATCTTATTTATTAGGTTCGTTAATTGGCTAGCTAGCAATGATTCAGTCGTACCACATGCTCGCTTACCGGCCGCCATGCATGTTTCTTCTCCGATGGACAGAAGTTCAAATATGACTTGGTGTCTCACACTCAAATTAATTTCTGAAACGCATTATCCATGGAAAGAATCTCTCGCACAAATGACTAGCACAGCAGCTGATTGATGTTAGGTACGAGCAAACAAGTATATTCTAGTAAGATAAACTCACATATAGTGCAAGTTGTGCAATGCGAAAAGGACACGACACTATTTAAGAAATAATAATAGACCACTAGCAGAACAGTTGGTCTATACTTTGTTCTAATGTGCCATGTTGCGAGAAAAATAAAAACGACCACCTAGGATTAAAAATATTGTAATTCTTGTGAAACAGCGATCATCCTGCGATTCCCTGCTTCTAGCATGCGCTTCCTACCACCAGGCCACTAAGTCAGAATTTCCAAACGTAGCTTTTTCTTTTCCCTCTCGCAAGGCGACTAGGGAAAGCCTTTCTCCCTTCGATCTTCCTCGGGTGAGCCCGTGGATTCGCCTCCAGTGCACCTGCCGTTCCGGCGTCCGATAGCGGCCGGGAGGGTATTTCTCGTGCCTCGGCTTATATAGGTAGGGTTTTGGTTCTCGCAAGGGCGGCGCTCGGACAGATGGCGGAGCTTCTTCTTCGAGTCAGTCTTCCGGGCTCCCATCCTCCTCAAGTTCGTTCCTCCGGACGGATTAGACAAAGCTCCAGCATGGATTCCTGCCAGCTCCTCGGAACGGCGAGGTTAGGGTTTCTTGTCGTGCATACGCAATAGCAAGATTTGCTGTTAGATTCTTTAGATCGATCCAAGGATTCTATGGCGACTACTGTGACTCCTGAACTCTGGTCCTTAGGGGCACGTGCACAAAGACTTTCCAGTTGTCATCGACCAGGTAACGCCGGATCCGGTATATGAGCAACGACAGCGACGCGTCGGCGGCTCATTCTGGCAGCGTCAATGGCCGTTCGGTTGTCCATGGACCTCGATGTAATTTTTATTATGTTTGGGGTGCTCTGTACTTCGAGTGAATCTATATAATAGATATGATATTTTCGTTAAAAAGTCAGAGTTTCAGAAAACCGGCCGGTTTCCGAAAATTTTGTTTGAAAAAAACCCTGCGACAGTACAACAGCCACCCATGACGGGACGCTGCGATCAACCTAAGCGCGCGCCTATATAAGCATCAGGTCCGTGATTGCCTCCCACACTCGAAGGGTCCGAAGATAATCTTCATCTTCGCCGCCCACACACCGTAGTTGGCATCAGTGAGCATCAGGTACTGTATGGGGATGTTGCGGTGCGACAGTTCGTTGGCGCCGCCCCTTCCTCCACCACTGGTCGCTGAATTTCCGCCCTAGTTCACCTTATCGCCATTCTTGTTCACGTTGGAACCGACGTTGCCGGACTTGTTCGCCTTGGAACCGCCGTTGCCGGACTTGGAGTTGACCCACTCCTGATCGCTGTCCCCCATCATAGATCGTAGATCATTGAGGCTTGAGAATTATTGGCTTTATAACACTAGATCAATTCACCAGGAGCTACAATGTGTATGTGCAGCAAAGCTATCAAGCAAGCAAGCCACCATGAGTATTTTATCAATTGAACGGATTGACATGGTATGTCGTATATATAATTTGATTTATTAGGTTCGTTAATTTGTTCAATGATGTACACTTCATAATCGAGGATAAGAACTAGCTAGCTAGCAATAATACATGCTCGCGTACCACAATTATGTTTCTTCAATGATCATGATTGAGATGGAGATTATTTAGAGCTAGTTTATATTCAGTTTGTTCATAAGAGTGAACAATTACATTACTCCAGGTTTGTTCCCAGCACAATTGCAATTTTAACAATGGTTGCTGCCAGCTGCCTGCCGTTCAAGTACTATAAGGATTGCCTCTCAGTGCAGCAGCGCACACCGCCCATGAGAGCGATGCGACAGCTATGGCGAGGTTCACCGCGGCACATCCAGTGCTCGTGCAGGCGAAGTACGGAGTTTTTGCCAGGACACACATAGCACGAAGAAAGAAGAGGCAACGGCCTGTGGTTGGATTAGCACGACCAGCAGTCGTTGCTCAAGAATTCTAGATGTAGCTACGAGAAAGGGGCTCCTCCATAAAGTCCGGGGTAGGGGAGCCGTGATGAGGACCTCTCTGTACGTGGATGACGCAGCCGTCTTCTTGGCCCCGGTCAAAAAGGACGTGGACAACCTTGCAAGCATTTTGAGGGGTTTCGGAGAGGTTACGGGCCTTTGCACCAATTTCCAGAAGAGTTCTATGGTGCCCATTCGCTGCAACCATCTTGATTTGGGCCGCCTAACCCAAAGTTTGCCGGCAACACGGGCTTCGTTCCCCTTGTGATACTTGGGGCTGCCCCTCTCCGTTTGGAAGCTCAAGTTGATGGACCTCCAATTTCTCGTGGACAAAGTTGCGAGCAAGTTATCAACTTATGATGGTCAAAACATCACCACCATCAGGCGAACGACCCTTGTCAAGTCCGTGATCACATCCCAAGTGGTCTACCCCGCCACCCCGCTGGTCATTCCACCAACCATCCTTCTCAATGTGAACAAGCTCGAGAGAGCTTTCTTATGGTCTGGTTCGGACAAGACGACGGGGGCAAAATGCAAGGTGAATTGGGAGATTGTTTGCTGGCCTCTTGAGTATGGGGGGCTTGGGGTTCTCAACACCGACAAGTTCACTCGGGCTCTCAGGTTGCGGTGGCCGTGGTATGAATGGAAGGATGCCACCAAGATGTGGGTGGGGATGGGAAACCCATGCGACGAGGAGGACCTCAACTTTTTCTATGCTTCCACCACCATCATCGTTGGTAACGGCGCGAAGACCCCCTTCTGGGACTCTCCTTGGCTCCTTGGACGCAAGCCTAAGGACATTGCTCCGCTCATCTATGAGGCCTCCAAGAGAAAAAATTGGAAGGTGCGGGAGGCGCTCAAGCACAATGCGTGGATACTCAAGATCAAACCCCCCACCGTTGTTTCTGTTGAGCACGTCACACAGTTCTTCGCTCTTTGGATGCTCCTCCTTGAGGTCCATCTCAACGATCTCACCGAGGACGACATCCTTTGGAAACATACGGCAAGTGGGCAATACTCGGCGGCCTCTGCATACAAGGCGCAATACCTAGGGATGGTCCTCTCACCCATGGATAAGATGGTTTGGAAGGCTTGGGCACCTTCAAAAATCAAATTCTTTGCTTGGTTGGCGCTCCAAGATAGAATTTGGACCGCCGATAGGTTGGCAAAGCGTGGGTGGCCAAATTGTGATCTTTGCCCTTTTTGCAAGAGGGTGCAAGAATGCGGACCTCACCTCTTCTACAAATGCCGCTATACTCGAAGGCTTTGGTCATTGGTCATCGAGAAATTCCTCATTCTCGGGCTAGACACTTCCGCTTGGCCCTTCTTTGACTCGGTTAAAGATTGGTGGGCGAGTACTTGCGCCGACGGCACGCCAAACCGACAAGCCAAGGCATCCCTCACCATGCTCGTGTCATGGACAATTTGGAACGAGCGTAACGCAAGAGTTTTCAAACATAAGAGTGCTCCACCGACAATCTTGCTCTCCTCCATCTCTACTGAGGCCAACCTTTGGATCGTCGCCGGTGCAAAAAAGCTAGGGTCTTTAATTTTGCGAGAATAATCCGCATGCCGTGTAATTGGGAGACTTGTAACAAATTCTTTTCTCTCTTATTTAATGGATGAGGCAAAGCTTTTGCCTCCGTTTCAAAAAAAAATTGCAATGGTTCAAAACAGATTAGTTGGTATATACGCTGGCATGTTTGATAGACACGACTTCATCATTTTAACAGATTGACACGGTTGTATATGTAATTTATTAGATTCCTTAATGATTTAACCCCTATGTGCTTTCCCTAAAATTGCCAAACACGCTGTCAAAACTGTGTTAGGAAGGATTTTCTTGACATGCCAAGGCTAGTTCTGTACTTTTTCTGAACACAGTACAGACGCAATCGCTCATACATACGCGCATATACTCACCCCTATGAACACACACATGCACACCCTACCCATATGAGCATCTCCGAGAGACTGAACCAGCATATCATCTTGAGATTTACGAATTCAGTGTAGACGCATCGTCGTCAACGGAAACGTCTCCTCCCACTGATAGCATATCGCCGGAAATCCTGAAATTAATCCAAAAATAATGCGAGCACCAATATTAGTGTAGAAGAATATAATGGAAAAGGCCATACTGGTTGAATGGTCAAATAAACATTCAAAAATGTCATCCTTTTAATACTCGAACAAAGGACAGTTCTGTACTAGTTATGTTTAGAAGATTCGGTGGCATACATACTGTCATGTTTGGTTTGCATGAGTGTTTTATCAATTTAACGGAATGATATGGTACGTCTTACTCCTATATATAATCTTATTTATTAGGATAGTTAATTGGCTCAGTGATGTACACTTGATAACCGAACATAAGTACGTACTCGTAGTAGCTAGCTAGCAATGATTCGGTCATACCACATGCTCGCTTACCGGCCGCCATGCATGGTTCTTCTCCGATGGACAGAAGTTCAAATATGACTTGGTGTCTCACACTCAAATTAGTTTCTGAACCGCATTATCCATGGAAAGATTCTCTCGCACAAATGACTAGCACAGCAGCTTGATCGATGTTAGGTATGAGCAAACAAGTACTCTCTGTTCCAAAATAGATGACCCAACTTTGTACTAACTGGTCATCTATTTTGGAACGGAGGGAGTATATTATAGTAACATAAACTCACATTTAGTTAAAGTTGTGCAATGCGAAAAGGACACACCACTATTTAAGAAATAATGATAGACCACTAGCAGAACAGTTGGTCTATACTTTGCTCTAATGTGCCATGTTGCGTAAAAAAGAAAAACCCAATAAATTATTCTGACCGCTCGACATTACGGTGAATTTTCATTTGCTGAAGTTCGTCTTCAGTGCAAGTTGTGCAATGCGAAAAGGACACAACACTATTTAGCAGAACAGTTGGTGTATACTTTGTTCTTATGTGCCATGTTGCGAGAAAAAAAAAACCCGCCACATAGATTTAAAAAAATGTAAATCTCGTGAAACATGGATGGAACCCGACACTCCCTGTCATTAGCATGCGCTTCCTTTGAACCAGGCCACTAAGCAAGTTCTAAACACCTGTGCATACATTTTCTCTTTGACCTCGTTCACTAATTTAATTCAAAACAATTTGATTTTTTGGGACGATATTTCATGTTATCGGGAATTTCCAAAAATAGGCCAGTTTCTGAAAATCTCGTTTGAAAAATAAAACCCTGTGACAGTACAGGAGCCACCCATGACGAGCTGCTGCGATGAAAAATAAAACCCTGCGACAATTTTTTTGGCATTCCAGTAGACGATCAAGATAAGAAAGAGATGGGTGAATCGAGTTTGCCTAATGATGCTAACATAGGTGCTTGCTCTAATGTGCCGTGTTGCGTAAAAAATAAAACCCAATAAATTATTCTGACTGCTCGACATTACGGTGAATTTTCATTTGCTGAAGTTCGTCTTCAGTTAGTTCTATTATTGAAGTCTTTGTCGGGATCAGACATGCACCCGCGACTTCCTGCTTGTACCATGCCCTTCCTACAACCAGGTCACCAACAAGTTATTAACACGTGTGCATACATTTTCTCTTTGACCTCGTTCACTTATTTAAATTCAAAAAACAATTTGATCTTTTCAGACGGTATTTCATTGTCTCGCGAATTTCCAAAAACCAGCTGGTTTCCGAAAATCTCGTTCGAAAAAAAAAACCTGCGACAGTACAGCAGCCACCGACGAGGAGCTGCTGCGATGGACCTACCTAGCTAGGCGCCCGCCTATATAAGCATTAGGCCCGGTGCATGTATTCCAGACAAGGATACAACCTGAGCTAATCAAGATGGCTTCCTCCACGCCTTACCTTGTCCTACTCTTGTGCCTCACCACTTTCCTGCAGGCATGGCTTGCTGCGGCAAATTACCCACCGCCGCCGCCCCCGCCGTTTGAGCTGCCGGAGTCCGAGGTGAGGGAGAGATTCTCCAAGTGGGTGATCAAGTACTCAAAGCACTACTCGTGCCAGGAGGAGGAGGAGATGCGGTTCCAAGTCTTCAAGAACAACACCAACGCCATCGGCCAATTCGACCAACAGAATCCTGGCACCGTCGTCGGTCGCGGGTTCCGACCAACTGGGTTTCAGGTCCGTGGCTCGGGCGGGGTCCGTATGAACAGGTTCGGCGACCTCAGCCCCAGGGAGGTCATCCAGCAGTTCACCGGGCTCAACACCACCAGCTTCAATGCCACGTCACCCACCTACCTCCCCTACCACTCCTTCAAGCCGTGCTGCGTTGACTGGCGCTCCAGCGGCGCTGTCACCGGCGTCAAGAATCAAGGCACCTGTGGTAAGTGGTCAAGCTATACTTTCTACTCCCTCCATTCCGATTTACTCGTCGTGGTTTTACTCGGAATCGGAGGGAGTAGCAGATTTAGTTATATATATGCATGCATGGTCATGGTTGCTCAATTACTCGTGTCGTGCGGACGGATAAAACTGTAATATGGCAGGATCATGCTGGGCGTTCGCGGCGGTGGCGGCGATCGAAGGCATGAACAAGATTAGGACAGGGGAGCTGGTGTCGCTGTCCGAGCAAGTACTCGTGGATTGCGACACACGGAGCAGCGGCTGCGGCGGCGGCCACTCAGACTCGGCTATGGCCCTCGTGGTCGCCAGTGGTGGCATCACGTCGGAGGAGAGGTACCCATACGCCGGATTCCAGGGAAAGTGCGACGTGGACAAGCTGCTGTTCGACCACCAGGCGTCCGTCAAGGGCTTCAAGGCCGTGCCACCCAACAACGAAGGTCAGCTGGCGATGGCCGTAGCCATGCAGCCCGTGACGGTGTACATTGACGCCAGCGGTTTTGAGTTCCAGTTCTACTCCGGCGGCATCTACCGTGGCCCCTGCTCCGCCAATGTGAACCACGCCGTCACCATCGTCGGCTACTGCGAGGGTCCTGGCGAGGGAAACAAGTACTGGATTGCCAAGAACTCGTGGAGCAACGACTGGGGTGAACAAGGATATGTCTACCTCGCAAAGGACGTGCCCTTGTCCACGGGCACCTGTGGCCTCGCCACCTCGCCCTTCTACCCCACGGCTTGACCACAGGCAGCACTATGTGTGATATCTAAGGAATTGCTTCCGTTTCGTTGTGATGATGCTAAATTACTATTTTTATTATACTTCCCTTTAATTTGATCAATAATCGGTAGACCGTGCGTGCGATAGCATGGCCTGAGAGTAATAAATCTTCGTGTGAATTACACTTTTCACAAGTTAATTGTGCATTTGTGACACTATCGATTTAGCAGATGTTGTATCGACATATCCCATCTAAAAAACTTTGTACCCAATTTCACTCCATTCTAGCATTTTGCCTATTATTAGATATGAACTGCATGTTAGGTAGATACTTTTACAACAATGTGTAAAGATCTCATGACCGTGTCTAGCCTTCTCTTCTCCATGTGTTCCACTCCTCGCCATCGTTGTGGTATCCTCTAACCGCGATCATTGCCGCACACATTTTACAATCGACACCCATGAGAGAAACATTGTACAAAGTTATTAAAATAGGGTAATCTAGACGAATGTTTATGAAATGGGTCAACTGGTTCCACGAATGTACAAATTGGAGGTAAAAAGTGAACTTCAGTCTGAATTTACAGATAACATGTTGGGTACTATCATGCTCGTGCTTTCTCTTCTTTGTTTCTACTTCTCTGTGGGGATTATATTTTTAAAATCAAATTTGCATGTGCGATGAGCATTTTTACGGTACCGCTAAAAACATATGAAACCTCCATTTGTTAGATTGTGATGGCTGAAGATTAATTTATACTCCGACGTAGATATATAGGATTGCCACCTCTAAAATCCTTGGGGTACCTTGTGAAGTCGTAATCAAGACAAAATTATTACGCCGTCAGATCATCTCAATTGTGGTCCCATTATTATGAACACACACCCCATATTTTGTTCGTTTGTGGACCTCTAAACAGAAGATCTGAACGAATCGGAGCAGATGTCCCCCATGTGTACCCCCAAATGGATTATAATTACTCTATTTTCGCTAATTTTCATTTATTTCTTCACATTTTTATTATAGCTGAAAAAATCTATTGCATGGTAATTTCTAACAAACAAATTAATTAAACAAAAATTCAAACATAGAAATACTAGTTCATACAATAATTCAAATTGGAATATAGTTTTTAAAAGTTCTATATATATATAGAGAGAGAGAGGGTCGCGCTATTCGCCACCCTGGGTGAGGAATAGTTATTGTTCACCCCCCTCTATTGTAACATCAATGCACCGTAATTTTACGTTTCATAAATTTTGTCTTATTTTAGACATAAAAAGAGAATGTAAGAAAATATATAATTGCTGTAAAAAACATTTTATATTACGTAAATTACAAAAGTAAAAACATATGGTAAAATGTACATAAATGTATTTTTTCTGGTATTCTGCCCTTTTTTATTTTATATTACGTAAATTACAAAATTTTTTGAACTAAAAAAGACGATCTGTTAAACAAAACTGAAAGCATCAGTTCACCCGCTTGGAAAACATCAGTACAACCACCTGAAACCGTCAGTACAAAAAGGGTAACAGAATAATATTCTGTTACGCGTAACATATATATATATATATATATATATATATATATATATATGTATATATACATATATATATATATGTATATATATATATATACATACTTGTGAGGAGCCCATATATACATATATACATACTTGGAGCCTATGGAGGGTCGCCGGGTGCGTGGGTGCTCTGGATCCGCCGGGTGCCGCCCCTCACGTCGCTCCATCCGGCAGCCCCTCCTCCGACGACCACGCTCTCAGCCAGGGGCGAATCCAGAACAAAAATGTCCCGGCGTCCACATGCACATCATATATACAAGAATATACACCAAGCAATAGTATATACTCCATTCCTTTATATAAGGTGTATTTTTTTCTAAAGTCAAACAAGTACATGTTTGACCGTGTTTTTTAAAAAATATACCAATATCCACAATATGAAATTTATATCATTTGATTCCTTCAAGAAATATAGTTTCATATTTTATCTATTATGTTTTGTAGATGTTGTTATTTTATTGTATAATCAAACATTCAAATGATTGATTTCCACGGAAATCAATACACCTTATATTTTGGAACGAAAAATAACACAACCAACAAACAAATTATATGGCAGTGAGATTTCTTACCAAAATTAACTGGTTCATATGATGGGCTAGCTATATCATCTTGTGTCGAGGACTTCATTTTTTTAAGAAACCTTTCCATAAATTCTCCTGTTAATAATTATCATTGTGTTCGCAAAAATGTATGAGTTACATTATTTGTGTTTGCATATGCAAGAATAGATGTTCGTTCGGCTATCTATAGGACTAGTAGTCAACATAAGAAAGTGTGATGACGCATCATTAAAAATCTTTGAATGAGATTGACAGTGTTCGGCCCCTATATGTGGAGGAAAAGTCCTACTTATGCTCATGTGATGTGACGGCGGCCCGATCTTTCGATGAGAGTGGGGATAATTATCGATTTGGTGGATTTTGACCTTGACGATCCGGCTATACCGTACTCGACGATACGCCTCGACAACCGCTAAACCAATCTCCGATGGTTATTGACCTTGCCGTAGGCACGATCAACCTGAACAACGAGGTTCGAGTTCCTGCAAGCAACCGAAGAACCGGCAAGAACAAAGGTGAATTGCAACTGAAATTGTGGATAATAAACTCAGCACACGAACTAGATGAAAAGTTGGGGTTCCACTGTGGATCTGACAAGGCGGTAGTCCTACACGTCTCGTAGATGTGAATTGTAGCGATGGCTAGACAATACAATAAAACCGGAGTTAAACCCTAGACCGGCTATTACTATTTATTGAAATCCAAAGGAGCGTGCGGCGGCCTCGATGTGTCCCCTCGCTGATGGAAAACGTGGCTGACACGTTGTCATGAGGAGGCCCACTTCGTTTCCTTGATTCCCTTGTGAACTTGTGATAGAAAAAAACCAATTAAGATTCACTGTGTGGTTGCTACACACATGGGCCTTGCATTGAACGCATGCAAAGACATGCGCATGCATGTATGTGTTCCAATGCCCACGATGCTTGTGGCTGCTCCTGTGTGACTACATGAGGCTCACTTTGCTTGGATAATTGACATCACTTTTTCCTTGTGTATGTGTAGAATTTATTTGACCGATTTCCGCATTTTCACACGAGGCTTGTACAAGTCTTCGACATTTCTACAAAAGATAGAAGATTTTGTCGTATATCTGTTTCGAAAAATAAAATAATGATTCATATAATTTGTATTAGAATTCACCTGATAATTATCTTTAAGCATAACAACTATGGTTATATCCGTCGGGTCTATGTCCATATCATCCTCCCTTTCTTGAAAACAAAGCCGTCCTCGACTTTGGATAATCTGAAAATGGACTAACCAAAAAGACAAGATGTATACATGGTATATATATATAAGTCATCCGTTTTAACTTCTCTCCATTTGTGTACCATTAATATCTTCATGCTTGAGTAATTTGCATAACGCATGAGATAAAGGTCCAACGAATTATCACATGAAATATACCAACATGTAATGTTACAACTTAGTTTGCACATAAAAGTGAAGATCATATTTATTTCATGCATTTTGTAATGCCCATCATTAAACCATCCCAACATAGGTAGATAACTATTAGGAATATCCAAATTAGCAGGTGTATATAAGCAATCGTGCAACATACTATTCGGCATGTAATCAACAACGATGTTGGAGGTCATATTAAAATGATCAAGCATTGGCTTGTTAATATTCGCTTTCAAGCTAGTAAGATCATCACATGTGATACAAATTGTATGCACCAAGAATTCATTGTCTATGCATTCCTCACCAATCAAATTAAAAGTAAGTTCAGGCGCATAAACACTTTTCAGAGAAAGCAAACATGTGATTTCAGCTATTTTTGTTCTCGCATGTGACAAACTCATAGGTGGATCCATCAAAATAGAATACAAAGAATTAGCGTCAGAAATTCTAGCTAATACTTCCTCATGTTTAACCAATTGTATGTGACCCAAATCAGATTTAACAATCAAGTCACGCGGGTCAATCTCAATTGCCTTTAATTCAGCGGGTAAACTTAAATGAGCAAGATGATCATCCAAAATAGGTGGTGTGAGCAAATCAGTACCTTCGTTATTACCTTGTAGTCCTCGCTCATATGAAGTTAGAACGGTCGGTGGCGATGCCTCGTAAACTCCATGTGACACAATCATTGTTGGTGGTGCGGGGGAGGAAGTAACCTTCTTTGATGGGGATTCCATCACACGCTTGTTCGTCGTGTATATGCGTCCTCTTAATTTATGTTCAGCTTTACACGCAAGACGAAACAAATGGTCGACAGACTATAGTTCTTCATGCATTATTATGTCTTTTATGTCATGGTTTAAACCTCTCCAAAATCTATTCAGGAATTCTTCTTCACATTCTTCTAAGCCACAACGAAACAAAGCCGTACACAAATTATCGTAACATTCTTCAACAGTGTTATTGCCTTGTGCTAAGCGTTGCAATTTTCTAAGCAAATCACTATCATGGTATGAAGGAACAAATCGGTTTCGCATAACAAGTTTTAAAGCTTTCCAAGTGGTAGGTCTATTACAAATATTTTCCTTGCAATAATTTCTCCACCAAACTAAAGCAAAACCGAAAAAGCTTTTAGTGGCATCATTTATTTTCTTATGCTCAGAAAAATCACGGCTACCAAATATTTCTTCTACCTCAATTTCCCAATCAATATATGAATTAGGGTCATATTTACCCTCGAAATTTGGCAAAGAGGTAACTTGATGATGTGTGTTTCTACCATGATGCAGATCATGTGACAGTCGTTGTACCTTTTGTGGTGGGTAAGAGTGATCTGTACCAAAATGTGGCAAGGCATCTCCCAGAATAGACACAACCCAACCGTTGACCGTTCTAGAATCTGCCATGGTTAGTACCACACAAAAACAAAATCACAAGTATAATGTTCCTATGGTACCACTCGGAGGTGGTGGGAAAAATTCTCTCAACACTCTAGCAATTACCAAGCTCTTATCAGTTCTTACCGTGCTGCAGTGGTTGTCGGCCGTTGGCAATGTCAATAGTTATCAAAAGATTGATATAGCGATTACCAAGTGACCGAACATGATACAATATAGGTAGTGGAGCTTGGTGATGGTTTCCTCAACTCACAATATCAGTGGCACAATTAAGCAAAAAGTAATGCAAGTTGAATAATTGTTCGAACTTCTAACTAGTGCTGGCAGTCGACTATTAAGAAATAAAACAATCTAAGCCTAGATACTGAATCAAGGGAGGAAACCGATAAAAATACGATAGCTCTAAATAGCCAGATATAAGTGAGGTATAAACGCAGTGTAGGCGCAACCAAGAACAGAAAATGTCCAGAAACTATTACTTATATGAGCAGAGTAAAAGTTCAGGACAATAAAATATAGTATCCAAAGATTGTAACCGGCCTGAACTTTGCAAAATCTTCTCTGTATCTTTTTTTGCTCTTTTTTCCTTTCTTTTTTTCTTTCTTTTTGCTCTTTTTTTCTCTTTTTTTAGGCCGATTGCTACAAGAATCACGGACAGACTTCAAGTCACAAGAGAGAGGAGAGAAAAAAAACCAAAGCTGCTGAATAAGTTGCAACGAAAACTAGCTAGAAGTGCTTCAACGTTGAGATTAGCTAGTACTAATACTAGTGTACAGGATCAGCCAGCAAGGATTTTGGGGTGTGGCGCGTGGAGACAGACACAGATGATTGGGTGTATGGCATCTTGCGTGTGGTCTGGCCTCTCGCGAAGCACGACGCGTATATAGATGCGGATGGGACTCACGCGCAGTGCCAGACACGATGGTTGTGTGTCTGGGCGTTCACGTAGACTGGGTGGGTACCACGCGAAGCAAAACGCGTAGCAAGCACAGGCGCGTGATGCAGACAGGTGGTGGGTGTCAGGTGCAAAGATGCTCGTAAAGCGGTAGACAGGACGGACTTTTGAACTGATGCGACCTCGGATTGCACGCAAAAATTCAGCAAACTAGAAACAATCTAATGCAATCTTGTATTTTTAGATTACGTATGAGCTGACGGCGGAAAAATATGGTGGACAAAAACAAGGGTTGATCTAGTAGATGACTTTCTCTCAAATTAATCTAAACCAGCACTAATTGTAGGATGAATGCAACAAAAAACTCAACTACGCAAATACTAGAAGCAAAAGTTGCTAAAGGCTAAAAAGGTAGGTGTAAAGGATGAACTAATCTAAATTTTTTTGGCTTTTTTGTGGGTTTATAGGACAGAAAATAACTAATCTAATAAAATTGTAAATCTCTCACCGATGAACCTGAAAACTGATACCACTTGATGTGGCATTGACGATCCGGCTATACCGTACCCGACGATACGCCTCGACAACCGCTAAACCAATCTTCGATGGTTATTGACCTTGCCGTAGGCACGATCAACCTGAACAACGAGGTTCGAGTTCCTGCAAGCAACCGAAGAACCGGCAAGAACAAAGATGAATTGCAACTGAAATTGCGGATAATAAACTGAGCACACGAACTAGATGAAAAGTTGGGGTTTCACTGTGGATCTGACAAGGCGGTAGTCCTACACGTCTCGTAGATGCGAATTGTAGCGATGGCTAGACAATACAATAAAACCGGAGTTAAACCCTAGACCGGCTATTACTATTTATTGAAATCCAAAGGAGCGTGCGGCGGCCTCGATGTGTCCCCTCGCTGATGGAAAACGTGGCTGACACGTTGTCATGAGGAGGCCCACTTCGTTTCCTTGATTCCCTTGTGAACTTGTGATAGAAAAAAACCAATTAAGATTCACCGTGTGGTTGCTACACACATGGGCCTTGCATTGAACGCATGCAAAGACATGCGCATGCATGTATGTGTTCCGATGCCCACGATGCTTGTGGCTGCTCCTGTGTGACTACATGAGGCTCACTTTGCTTGGATAATTGACATCAATTTTTCCTTGTGTATGTGTAGAATTTATTTGACCGATCTCCGCATTTTCACACGAGGCTTTCATAGTAATTGAAACTAAAAAGAGTAAAATATAGGCCCATCACAGAGGGAAGCAGAGGTTGTCATGCTCCTTTTCATTTGGGTGTCCGAGCTATTAATGCAAAGGAACGCCACTTATATTGCCCTTTGTGATTGTAACCTTTATTATGCAGTCCGTCGCTTTTATTTCTTTACCATCACAAGTTTGTACAAAGTTTATTTTCCCTTACAGTAAAAGATCATACATAATTAAACGCAATTTTTATTGCTTTTCACCGATGCCAACTTACTTGAAGGATCTTATGCAATGCATAGGTAGATATGGTGGAATCTCAGGACAAGAAATTGGGTTTAAGGTTTTTTGGATGCACAAGTAGTATCTCTACTTAGAACGGAATTTTGGCTAGCAAAAGGTTATAACAAGAACCACATGTTAGAGGATCCATGACAATATAACTTATATGTGAATATAAGCAAACATAATTCATCATGTTGTCTTCCTTGTCCAACACCAGCTATTTGATTAAGTTTGGAAATAATTAATGGGAGCTCATAATCGTAGAGGATGTCCAAGATAGTATATTCATATGTGAAACTTCTCTTCCTTTGCTATTATTTCATGAATTGCATCAATGACCAATGCTATGTTTGTTAACTTCCAATAAATTTTATCAATTATACTTTTTATATATGAAGTCATTACTCCCCATGGGATTAGTATATGATGTTTTCATTTTCATGCAATGATTGATGCAAGAAAATAAAGAAGCAAACTCAAACTACTCTTTATTATATAACTCTCACACATGATTACATACATAGTTAGAACGATCACGAAACATAAAATCGAAAACCATTTCATACTAATACTTTATGCATCTAACTCAAGCAATAAATAAAGATTAAACTAAGATAGATAATAATAAGAGTGATGGTGACATGATTCCTATACCCGTGTACTCAAGTTTCGTTCTTTTGTGATGGTGGAGTAGTGGGCTTGTCTTCCTACTTGAGAACGTGAATTTCCTCCTTCAGCCTATAAATTTCTCGTTCGAGATCCTCGATCTTACGAAGCAGCTCACTTGAATCTCCCAGCAGACGATGAAAAGGGGTAAATTGAACCTTAGGGACCTTGACCGTGTTTGGTAGGCTTGATTTTTGTGTTCTACGTGCATTTCTCTGGGTTGGGGTAAGGAGACATTTTCTTCCTCCTCGCTTGGAATCCATCCTCCTAAAGTCAGTGTCTCTTTCTTCATCCCTCGACCACCCGTAAGGATCAACATCACCGTAGAACCTAGAGTTCACGATGGTGTGGGAGACATAACTCTCCCCATCTGAATCTTGCGAAGGCATGGTAAATTTGACCTCGGAGCCCTGTTGAAGAAATACTCGAAACAAGAACAGAGGAGAAACTTGTGATCATACAAGCAGTGGTAGTTACCACCACTTGTGTTTTGTATGTTGTATGTAGTATCTGTCGAAACCAAGAGTATATGTACGTGTAGTATGTAGTATATAACAATGATTAGGTAGTACATATACAAATTTTTAGGTAGTATGAACCATTTTTTGAGTATTCTCTTTTTTACATACAAATATGTACGTATTTCACAAATATAACAAAAACTATGGGCTCATATGCAATTTTTTCATGTAACTTGTTTTGAAATATCTTAGATATAGTATACAAACATATTTAAAATAAAAAAATAATACATATAGTACCACATGCTAGTATATGAGACATGTGAGGTAACTACGTACCACCGTGTGGTAGGATGGATTCCCCCCCCCCCCCCCCTCTCTCTCTCTCTCTATATATATATATATATATATATAACGATTTTTTCTCTTGAGGGACAAGTTTTCCGGAAGAATATGGTGCCGGGAAGGTCCACGAGGGGCTCACAAGTTTGGGTGGCGCGCTGATAACCCACAAGTATAGAGGATCGCAATAGTTATCGAAGGTAGAGTATTCAACCCAAATTTATTGATTCCATACAAGGGGAGCCAAAGAATATTCTCAAGTATTAGCAGTTGAGTTGTCAATTCAACCACACCTGAAAAACTTAATATCTGCAGCAAAGTATTTAGTAGCAAAGTAATATGGAAGTAACGGTAACGGTGGCAAAAGTAACAATAACAGTTTTTGTAGTGATCATAACAGTGGCAACGGAAAAGTAACTGAGCAAAGATCAATATGTGAAAAGCTCGCAGGCAATGGATCAATTATGTCGGATGCGATTCCTCATGCAACAGTTATAACATAGGGTGACACAGAACTAGCTCCAGTTCATCAATGCAATGTAGGCATGTATTCCGAATATAGTCATACGTGCTTATGGAAAAGAACTTGCATGACATCTTTTGTCCTACCCTCCCGTGGCAGCGGGGTCCTATTGGAAACTAATGGATATTAAGGCCTCCTTTTAATAGAGTACCGGACCAAAGCATTAACACTTAGTGAATACATGAACTCCTCAAACTACGGTCATCACCGGGAGTGGTCCTGATTATTGTCACTTCGGGGCTGCCGGATCATAACGCATAGTAGGTGACTGTTGACTTGCAAGATAGGATAAAGAACTCACATATATTCATTAAAACATAATAGGTTCAGATCTGAAATCATGGCACTCGGGCCCTAGTAACAAGCATTAAGCATAGCAAAGTGATAACAACATCAATCTTAGAACATAATGGATACTAGGGATCAAACCCTAACAAAACTAACTCGATTACATGGTAAATATCATCCAACCCATCACCGTCCTACGATGGGATTACTGATGCACGGCGGTGAGCATCATGAAATTGGTGATGGAGGATGGTTGATGATGACGATGGCGACGGATTCCCCTCTCCGGAGCCCCGAACGGACTCCAGATCAGCCCTCGCGAGGAAGATTAGGGCTTGGCGGCGGCTCCGTATCGTAAAACGCGATGAATCCTTCTCTCTTATTTTTTTTCTCCCCGAACGTGAATATATGGAGTTGGAGTTGAGGTCGGTGGAGCTCCAGGGGGCCCACGAGGCAGGAGGGCGCGCCTAGGGGGGTAGAGCGCACCCCACCCTCGGGGCCAAGGTGTGGGCCTCCTTGGTTGATTCTTTCGCCATTATTTTTTATTAATTCCAAAAAGTAGCTCCGTGAAGTTTCAGGTCATTCCGAGAACTTTTATTTCTGCACAAAAATAACACCATGGCAATTCTGCTGAAAACAGCGTCAGTTTGGGTTAGTTCCATTCAAATCATGCAAGTTAGAGTCCAAAACAAGGGCAAAAGTGTTTGGAAAAGTAGATACGTTGGAGACGTATCAACTCCCCCAAGCTTAAACCTTTGCTTGTCCTCAAGCAATTCAGTTGACAAACTGAAAGTGATAAAGAAAAACTTTTACAAACTCTGTTTGCTCTTGTTGTTGCAAATATGTAAAGCCAGCATTCAAGTTTTCAGCAAATATTATGAACTAACCATATTCACAATAACATTTATGTCTCATGTTTACTCATATCAATGGCATAATCAACTAGCGAGCAATAATAATAAATCTCGGATGACAACACTATCTCAAAACAATCATAATATGATATAACAAGATGGTATCTCGCTAGCCCTTTCTGAGACCGCAAACATAAAAGCAGAGCACCCCTAAAGATCAAGGACTGACTAGACATTGTAATTCATGGTAAAAGAGATCCAGTCACAGTCATACTCATTGTAAATTAATAGCAATGCATGCAAATGACAGCGGTGCTCTCCAACTGGTGCTTTTTAATAAGAGGATGATGACTCAACATAAAAGTAAATAGATACGCCCTTCGCAGAGGGAAGCAGGGATTTTTAGAGGTGCCAGAGCTCAAGTTTTGAAACAGAGATAAATAATATTTTGGGTGGTATACTTTCATTTCAACATAACAACCAAGATATCTTGATATCTTCCATGCTACACACATTATAGGCGGTTCCCAAACAGAATGGTAAAGTTTATACTCCCCCTCCACCAACAAGCACACTCCACGGCTGGTCCGAAACAATAGGTACCGTCTATACCAACAACAGTCCTGGGGGAGTTTTGTTTGCAATTATTTTGATTTGGTTTGAGCATGGGACTGGGCATCCCGGTTACCGGCCATTTTCTCGTGAGTGATGAGCGGAGTACACTCATCGTGAGAATAACTCAACTAGCATGGAAGATATAGACAACTACTATGTCTTGAGCTTGCGTTGGTTTTCCTCGAAGAGGAGAGGGTGATGCAGCGATAGTAGCGTAAGTATTTCCCTCAGTTTTTGAGAACCAAGGTATCAATCCAGTAGGAGGCTCCTCAAAAGTCCCACGCACCTACACAAACAAACAGAGAACTCGCAACCAATGCAATAAAGGGGTTGTCAATCCCTTCACGGCCACTTGCGAAAGTGAGATCTAATAAAGATAGTATGATAAGATAAATATATTTTTGGTATTTTATAATATAGATGCAAAAAGGTAAAGATGCAAATAAAAGTAGATTGAAAACAAATATGATAAGAGATAGACCCGGGGGCCATAGGTTTCACTAGTGGCTTCTCTCAAGATAGCATAAGTATTACAGTGGGTGAACAAATTACTATCAAGCAATTGATAGAAAAGCGCATAGTTATGAGATTATCTAGGCATGATCATGTATATAGGCATCACGTCCATAACAAGTAGACCGACTCCTGCCTGCATCTACTACTATTACTCCACACATCGACCGACTCCTACCTGCATCTAGAGTATGAAGTTCATAAGAACAAAGTAACACATTAAGCAAGCTGACATGATGTAGAGGGATAAACTCAAGCAATATGATATAAACCCCATCTTGTTATCCTCGATGGCAACAATACAATACGTGCCTTGCAACCCTTTCTGTCACTGGGTAAGGACACCGCAAGATTGACCCCAAAGCTAAGTACTTCTCCCATGGCAAGAAAGATCAATCTAGTAGGCCAAACCAAACTGATAATTCGAAGAGACTTGCAAAGATAACTCAATCATACATAAAAGAATTTAGAGAAGATTCAAATATTGTTCATAGATAAACTTGATCATAAACCCACAATTCATCGGATCTCGACAAAAACACCACAAAAAGAGTTTACATCGAATAGATCTCCACAAGAGAGGGGGAGAACATTGTATTGAGATCCAAAAAGAGAGAAGAAGCCATATAGCTAATAAATATGAACCCGTAGGTCTGTGGTAAACTACTCACAACTCATCGGAGGGGCAAGGATGTTGATATACAAGCCCTCCGTGGTCAATTCCCCCTCCGGCAGAGTGCCGGCGAAGGCTCCAAGATGAGATCTCGCGGATACAGAAGGTTACTGTGGTGGAAATTGTGTTTCGTCCCGCTCCTGGATGTTTTCGGGGTACGTAGGTATATATAGGAGGAAGAAGTATGTCGGTGGCCGCCCGAGGGGCCCACGAGACAGGGGGCGCGCCCTACAGGGGGGGCGGGGGCGCCCTCCTATCTCGTGGGAGCCTCGACAGCTTCTTGGCTTGCCCTCCAAGTCCTCTGGATCACGTTCGTTCCAAAAATCACGCTCCCGAAGGTTTCATTCCGTTTGGACTCCGTTTGATATTCCTTTTTCTTCAAAATACTGAAATAGGCAAAAAAATAGCAATATGGGATGGGCCTCCGGTTAGTAGGTTAGTCCCAAAAATGATATAAATGTGTAAAATAAAGCCCATAAACATCCAAAAGGGGTAATATAATAGCATGGAACAATAAAAAATTATAGATACGTTGGAGACGTATCAAGCATCCCCAAGCTTAATTCCTGCTCGTCCTCGAGTAGGTAAGTGATAAAAAGAGAATTTTTGATGTGGAATGCTACCTAGTATAATTCATAATGTAATTTTCTTTATTGTGGCATGAATGTTCAGATCCAAATGATTCAAAATAAAAGTTCATATTGATAAAAGAAATGGTAACACTTCAAGCATACTAATCAAAGTAATCATGTCTTCTCGAAATAACATGGCAAAAGAAAGTTCATCCCTACAAAATCATATCGTTAGGCTATGCTTCATTTTCGTCACACAAAGATGTTCCCAACTTCTATACCCCCGATGACAAGCCAAGCAATTGTTTCATACTTAAATAATATCAAACTTTTTCAACCTTCACGCAATACATGAGCGTGAGACATGGATATAGCACCATGGGTGGAATAGAATAGGATGATGGGGATTGTGTGGAGAAGACAAAAAAGAAGAAAGTCTCACATTGATGAGGATAATCAATGGGCTATGGAGATGCCCATCAATTGATGTCAACATGAGGAGTAGGGATTTCCATACAACGGATGCACCAGAGCTATAAATGAATGCTCAACAAAAGAAAACTAGTGGGTGTGCATCCAACTTTCTTGCTCACGAAGACCTAGGGCATTTGAGGAAGCCCATCATAGGAATATACAAGCCAAGTTCTATAATGAAAAATTCCCACTAGTAAAAAAAGACAACTTATGAGACTCACAATATGAAAAACATGGTGCTACTTTGAAGCACAATATATGAGACTCACTACATGAGGAACAAGGTGCTACTTTGAAGCATAAGTGTGGAAAAATAGATAGTAACATTGCCCTTTTTTTGGGCCTTTCTTTTTTTTCTTTTTGGCCTTTCCCTTTTTTTTCTTTGGGCAATGTTCTAATAATGATGATCATCACACTTCTATTGATTACAACATAAGAATTACAACTCGAAATTAGAACAAGATATGACTCTATATGAATGCCTCCGGCAGTGTACCGGGCTGGTGCAATGAATCAAGAGTGACATGTATGAAAAATAATGCATGGTGGCTTTGCCACAAATACGATGTCAACTACATGATCGTGCAATGGCAATATGACAAAAGTAAAGTATGTCATGATGATGATGAACGAAACGGTGGAAAGTTGCATGGCAATATATCTCAGAATGGCTATGGAAATGCCATAATAGGTAGGTATGGTGGCTGTTTTGAGGAAGATATAGGGAGGTTTATGTGTGATAGAGCGTATCGTATCACGGGGTTTGGATGCACCAGCGAAGTTTGCACCAACTCTCAAGGTGAGAAAGGGCAATGCACGATACCGAAGAGGCTAGCAATGGCGGAAAGGTAAAAGTGCGTATAATCCATGGACTCAACATTAGTCAAAAGAACTCATATACTTATTGCAAAAATTTAGAAGTCATCAAAAACCAAGTACTACGCGCATGCTCCTAGGGGGATAGATTGGTAGGAAAAGACCATCGCTCGTCCCCGACCGCCACTCATAAGGATGCACAAGCCAGGTACACTTCATGTTTCAAATTTGTTACACAACTTTAACCATACATGCATGCTACGTGACTTGCTAACTTCAACACAAGCATTCTTTAAATTCATAATCACTCAACTAGCATGACTTTAATATCACTACCTCCATATCTCAAAATAATTATCAAGTATCAAATTGATCATAGAATCCAATTCACTTCCTATGATAGTTTTTATTATACCCAACTTAGATGCCTACCATTCTAGGACCAACTTTAAAACCATAGCAAATACCATGCTGTTCTAAAAGACTCTCAAAAAGATATAACTGAAGCATGAGAGACTATAAATTTCTTCAAAATTAAGACACCACCATGCTCTAAAAAGTACAAGTGAAGCACTAGAGCAAAAACTATCAAGCTCAAAAGATATAAGTGAAGCACATAGAGTATTCTAGCAAATTCTAATCAAATAGGCTTCTCCCAAAAGGTGTGTACAGCAAGGATGATTGTGGTAAACTAAAAAGCAAATACTAATATAATACACGACGCTCCAAGCAAAACACATATCATGTGGCGAATAAAAATATAGCTCCAAGTAAAGTTATCAATGAACGAAGACGAAAGAGGGGATGCCTTCCCGGGGCATCCCCAAGCTTAGGCTTTTGGCTATTCTTGAATATCTTGGGGTGCCATGGGCATCCTTAAGCTTAGGCTCTTGCCACCCTTTATTCCATAGTCCATAAAAGATTTACCCAAAACTTGAAAACTTCACAACTCAAAACTCAACAGGAAATCTTGTAAGCTCCGTTAGTGAAAGAAAACAAAACCACCACATAAGGTACTGCAATGAACTCATTCTTTATTTATTTTGGTGATAAACCTACAGTATTCCAACTTCTCTATGGTTCATAAACTATTTTACTAGCCATAGATGCATCAAAATAAGCTTTTGGACCACACTAGTCACCAGTCACTAGTCACCAGTCATCCTTAGCTTTTAGCCATAGATGCATCAAAATAAGCTTTTCCACCAGACACTAGTCACCAGTCATCCTTAGCTTTTGGACCACACTTTTTTGAATCTATTTTGAGCGAAAAACACATTGTTTTTTCTTTTCGTGAGAGGCACAGTTTTGCTTCCATGAGAGGCATGGTTTTGCTTACGCGAGAGTCACGACCGTGGTCTCGGAAAAAATGTTTTCTCCTTTTTTTCCATGAGAGGCATGGTTTTGCTTCCGCTAGAGGCTTGATTTTGCTTCCGCGAGAGGCACGGCTGTGCCTCTCGGAAACGAAAAAATGCATTTTCTCTTTTTTTTCCTTTCAGGAGAGGCACGGTTTTGCTTCCGCGAGAGTCATGTTTTTGCTTCCATGAGAGGCACAGCGAGAAACGAAAAAAAAGGAACACGTTTTGTTTTTTCTTTCTTCCGCGAGAGGCACTGTTTTGCTTCCGCGAGACGCATGGTTTTGCATCAGCAAGAGGCACGGCCGTGCTTCCCCAAAACAAACAAAAAATCCCTTTTTTTCCTTCCGTGAGAGGCACGATATTGGTTTCGTGAGAGACATGGTTTTGCTTCCGCGAGAGGCATGGTTGTGCCTCTCGGAAACGGGAAAATACCCATTTTCTTTTTTTTTTCTCGAGAGGCATGGCCGTGCTTCTCGAAAACGGCTTTCGGGAAGGAAAACAAACGTGCTCCCGGTCCGGTTTTTCTGGTCTTTCCATGAAAACAAGTTCGTCAAAACCTATTAATATGGGATCTAGTTTTAAAAATCTCAAGGTGAGGAATCCAACGATGAAAATGGTTCGAGATTTAGACGCACGGGTTAAGAGATAAATCAGTTTGAATAAACCGATCTATGAAAAAAGGAAAACTCCTGGGTTGCGACAAGTGACGCACATGCAGCGCGTCACTTGTCGCGACCTGGGGAGGTGGAAATAATCTTTGAAAGGAGCACTCCTCAATTGGTAATTTAAACCTGGGTTTAATAGCAAAGCATACGGCCTACCTAAACTCTGGACTTGTTGCGTACATGGTTCTATGGGCTCAAAGCATGAGGCATACTCAATAGTTGGAGTTTGCCCATGCGTACTGAATAGTCGTTGTTCTCCCCGCTAGCGAAATCACAAATTAAGGAGTACACATTGCAAAGATAATTTTCACCTTGTCAAATTGCAACATGTGCGCCACTTATTGCTTTCTGAGATTTTTTTATAGATTTGTTTATTCAAAATCGTGTGTCCAAATTTTGAACTGTTTTCACTGTTGGATTTCTCGTGCCGACATTGTCAAAACTAGATTCGATGTTGCTAGAGGGAGCAAAAAAAAAAACGAAGCAGGAGCATGATTTTTCCCCCTCCGAAGAGGCACACGTTTTTTTCCTTTCCGAGAGACACGACCTTGCCTCTCGAGGAAGCAAACCGTGCGTCGACGCGAAGCAAATCTGTGCCTCTCGCGGGAGATTTTTTTTTTGTTTTTTCCTTTCCGAGAGACACAGTCGTCCCTCTCGCGGAAGCAAATCCATGCCTCAACGAGAAGTAAATTTGTGCCTCTCGCGAAAGGAAAAAAAGGAAGAGAAAACGCGTTTTTTCCCTTTTCAAGAGGCATGACCCTACTACCTCTCGCGGAAGGAAAAAAAAGAAATATGTTTTTTCTGTTTCCGAGAGGCACGACCATGCTGCTTGTGGAAGCAAATCCACGCCTCCACGAGAAGTAAATCCGTGCCTCTCGCGGAAGAAGAAAAAACACGTTTTCCCCTCTTTCGAGAGGAACGACTATGTCTTTCGCGGAAGCAAATTCGTGCCTTCATGAGAAGTAAATCTATATCTCTCGTAGAAGGAAATAAAAGAAAAAAAATATTTTTCCGCGCAATTTTTTTCAAATGTTTTTTCTCAAAACCTAAGAAAAATCAGGGGAAATAGAAAAGCAAAAAAAATACAACAAAAATCATCTACAAGCCGAAAATGCATACAGAAAAAAAATCAGAGAAAGCACCCAGAGCGTGATACATGGCGACGGTTGAGTGCGAGCCAAGTGGCGCGCTCCCGGACCACGCCAAGTGACACTTGCGGGGGCTACCGAAGCAGTGCTCCTCAACAGGACCTCCTATCTGCCGCAGAATTGGCAGGGCTTCGGATAGGGCATACTATACCTAGGCCAGCCCTTGCAGGAAAAATGAGCAGTGTAAAAAGCAACGAAAAATACAACTCGAAGTGCTGATTCGAACTCACGATTTGCCCCTAATAGACACACGCACCTAGCCAATGGTGCTGCTCCGTCCCAGTGATAAATATGCAGCGCGACCTCTTTTGAACTAAGTGTATTTGTAGTTCCGAATATATTTCTTTTTTCAAACATTTCATGAAAATTCTGAATATATTTTCAAATTCTGAAAAATTAAAAAACCACGAATTTTTTCATATTTTTTTGACCAATCATTGGATTTTTAACCAAATTTTTAAAATTGGAAAGTTGTATGAATTTGTGAACAAATTTTGAAAACAAGAACGTGAATTAAATTTCAAATAATTATTGACAAACACGTTTTAAAAGATGTGCACAATTTTTGAATGTGTGAACAAATTTTAAAAAAGGAACTTTTTTGAATTTGTGATTTTGTTTTGGAAAATGGAAAAGTATTTTGAAAATATTACCATTTTCAGAAACAAATGGATATTTTTTTTGTATATGTGAACAAGTTTTGAAACACTAAACAAAAATCAGGATTGTGCGAACATTAATTGTAAGTTGAGAACATTTTTCAGTTTATGAACAAAATCTTAGACTAGGAACATTTTTTGAACTTATGTACATTTGTGAAAGGGAAACATTTTTTCAAAGATTCATATATTTTATGAAAATATAGAACATTTTTTGACTTTCTGATGAAAATAACAGGAACATTTTTTGAACTTCTGAACTTTTTTAAACATATATAAATTAATTCTGAAAACAGAAAAAAGAATAAAAAGGAATTAAAGAAGAAATAAAGAAGCAGAAAAATAAGATTAATTTAAAAAATGATCAGTATTTCAATTATCAAACAATTTGACCATTTGTGAACAAAATTGGAAAACAAGAACAATTTTTATACTTCTGAACAATTTTTGAAGACCTGAACTTTTTTCGAAATCATGAACATATTTTGAAGTTGTGAACAAATTTGGAAAAGTAGGAACATTTTTGAAATTTCTGAACAATATGAAAACATGAACATTGTTTGATTATTTATCATTTTTTGACATACCAAACATTTTTCTTAATTTATGAATAAATTTTGAGGAAAAGGAACGTTTTAAAATTTCGAGTCCAAACTTTTTCTAAAAAGAAGATAAATTTGAAAAATAAAAAACAAAAATAAACATGGAAAAGGAAAAGAAACAGAAATCGAAAAAAGGAAAAAGAAAAAAAACTTGATAAAGAAAAAGGAAGAAGGAAAGAAATAGAAAAAAGGGGAAAATCTGAAAAAAAAACACTAAAAAACTGGTTCAAGAACTTTCTAGTAGGTTCCCAAAACCAGAATCTTGTAGCACGTTAAAAATGGGCCGGCCCATATCTTTCGTCGCACTCGCCCCTGTGAGTTTCAACGACAGTTTGTCGCAACGAGCATCATCTAGGATATTCCCTCCTCAATTAGTTGCTCTTCCTATTTAGAGCGAGCCTTTTCTTTTTGTCTCAAGTTGAGCCAGGATGGCCCAAGTTTAATAAAACGGTAAAAAGCTAGGCTAGCCCAGCATATATTTGTCCGTCAGACTTAAGGCCCATAAACTATAGACCACAAAATCCCGGCCAGCATGACTGGTTAACTATTTCTCTCCACCCCCCTAAAGGAACTATTTCTCTCCTCGTCGATCAACCCTCCTAAACCCTATCGCCACCGCCGTTGCTGTCCCGCCTCCTAGCCGATAGCTCAGGTAGCGGATGCCTTAAAATGTCGTACCATAAAATCTGTTTAAGGTACCCCTTAAAACTATTTTAAGGTAGCCTGGCCTGTTGCGCTACTCCATCCACCCTACTTGATGTCTGCACCCACTGGCCCAACCTATCACCCTGCTGCTCCGGCCCCTGCCTACGACTCCTTGCTTGGGATGCTAGGTCGGCGACGCACGTCGGCGGTACCAGGCTGGCGGTGTGTGAATACGGAGGCGACAACACTTGGGATGCTTGGCCGGCAACGCATGATGGCGGGCCTGTGACACACGGGGAGGCAGGGCACAGTGGCACACGACTGTGGGCCGGCCGGCGGCGGTTGGAGCTGAAATTTTCTTCTTACCAACCGTTGGCTGGGTTAAGGGAAATCATAAAATTTAGTCCAGAATCATTAAATATAAGAAATAAAGGAGTCATTTTAAGGTACGAGACCTAAATTGGACAGGTTTTGCGTGCAAAACATGAAAAATATCAGTTATTTTACGGGTTTGCGGCTTAAAGGGATCTGTTAGAGATGTTCTAAATTTTACCCGGAATTGTTTTCTTTCGACATTGCGTTTGCATCTTTTTCCTCTCACATGCATGATCCAGTTTGAGGGTTTGGGTCCCGTGCAGTGGGGGAGTTGTGATGGCGCCGCCGCCGCCAAAGACGGGTCTGTTGGTGGGGATCACCACACGGGAGCTTCCGCTCGACCGCAAAGGGATTAGCTCTTCTCAGCCTACTAGTTGGCACACTAGGCGCGCGGAAATTTGAAATGTGTGTATAACTTGTTCCAAGATAGAGATAGGGTGGAAAATTGCTGAAGCTAGCCAAATGCTAAAGCACATTTGCTAAAGTGGATGTTTTAACGGTTAAACTGCCTTGTAGGGATCGTGCAATTATTGGAGTTACGATCGGTTGATGTGACTCAACGAACGGATATATGTGACAATGGGTTTCCTAAGAACTTCCACATCTGTTTCTTTTTTTCTTTTTGCACGAAACATCTGATCTATTCATCTTCAATCTTGATAGTACAAGAAACAATAGAAGTAATAAAAAATACATCTAGATTGATAAACCATCTAACAACGACTACAAATATTGAAGCGAGCCGAAGGCGCGTTGCTGTCATCTCCCTTCCTTCGACGGAGCCGGACAAAACTTGCTGTTGTAAACCGTCGGAAATTCTCATTTAACTGTTGCGAGAACGGCGAATTCATTACCGGAATAACTAGCTACGCCCACAGCTTAGTATACTATTTCCTGAGATTTCCGAGAATGGCAGCTTAGTATACTATATTTGAAAGGGACTCATTTGAAAGGTCAAGTGAAAATGCATGCATTCATTCAGAACGGCCACCTTTCTAATATTGGAACGATAGGCGGCTGGTAGCATGGTTGGTAGCCATGACTTCATTAATTCAACTGATTGACACTGTCGTCTATGTAATTTACTCTAATATATGTTCATTAATTGGCTCACTGATATGCACTTCCTAACCGCAGATAAGTACCAGCTACTACCTCCGCTCTATATTAGTTGTCGCTCAAACAAATATATCCAGCACTGAAATATGTCTACATATATCCGTTTCAGCGACAACTAATACAGAACGGAGGGAGTACCTAGCAATGATACGGACATGCTCGCTTACCGCCAAGCGCCAAGCACGTTTCTTTTCGCACATTCAAATTGGTTTTCTGAAATTGCAAACAAAGTGGCACACCACAAGTACTAGTATGCATGCACGCGCATTGCGCGTCTTTACGTTGCAGAGTGATTTTGGTGAAAATAAGTCATCAACATGACAGAGAAATGATTCAAGACAAATGCCCATTGTGCATCTACTTGGAATTAGCATAAGAAAGCTTCTCGTGTTCTTACGCAATGACTATCTCATGAATATGTAATTTGCACCACAATTGCGGCACTTATTGCGGAAAATACATACATGAACACACTTTAGAAAATACATTTCTAAATGGGATAATATTCTGAAAAAATTACATATGAACTACTTCGGAAAAAGCATTATATATGAAAAAAAAAGTACATATCAACCCACTTCAAGGAACACATTTCTACCCTAAAAAAAGAAACACATTTCTAAATGAAAAGAATTTCTGAAAAAAAGTAGCACACATTCATCTCCCTCCATGTTGTACGTGCGACTAGATAGTTTCATAGAAGAATTAAACAACTTCTTTTGCATGTGCAAAGAAAAAAAAACGTGTTGTGAAACACTATTAGAAGCAATAAAATTCATCATCTATACAGAGGCAAAATAAAAGGCATTTTTCGTCAAATTTTATTACCTGCACATATTTTGCGAAGTTGTACGCGTGAAATTTTGTTTTGTACTTTTTTACATTTTAAAACATGGTTAAAATGTATTTTAGAAAGCGGGTTCTTATATACCTAAGTTCGTGTGGTGCCTACCCTACCTATTGCTATGTTTAACTCTAGCATTTACTACAACTTTTCACCCAGAAATGCATGCGAGGCAGTGAGGCCATGTATCGTATGTGCACACTGCACTGGTTTGATTTATTTACTTTTTATTTCTTATATTTCTACTCTTTGACCTCTTGTCAGAGTTAGTGGGGCACGGATCACACTTGTTTCCCCGACCACACAGACCATGTAGCTCTACGGGTATCAGCATTGGTAAAAGACTCAAACATGATTCAAGGTTCAACTCATTCAACTATTCAACGGCTCAACGCAAACAAGTATTCAACTATTCAACTCATAAGTTTTATTGAATCAAATTGAACAAAAATTCAGAAAACAAGAGATAAAGAGAAGAATAGAAGATTTTTTTTTAGAAAATAGGAGGTTTAGCAGCTAAATCAGGGGCTAATTAGATGCTAAATTGGGCTATAGCCGGCTATTAGCAGTTTTTCTCATTTAGCCTACAAATGGCATAGCCGTAGCTGGAGGTTCCCCGAAAGGCTATAGTTAGGCTATAACCAGCTATTTAAAACTTGGCTCCTTACTCGTCATCGCGTTGAGGTCAGTGCAGCCTTGATCGTACTGGTTTGGGTCACTGTTTCCGTCTTCCCGCTGAACCTAGGCCTTGATCGTACTGGTAATGGCTTAAACGTACAGCCGACCCAAGTCTGAGGTAAATTTTCCACACAGCAGGAGCTGGTAGGAGGCGGAGTTCCTTGCACCCAACATGTGGATTGTGTCTTGCAAGGAGGAGAAAGAAGGCCGCCTCTCAGTACAGTAGCGCACCCCCCCCCCCCCCCCCCCCCCCCCCCCATGAGAGCAATGCAACAGCTATGGCGTGGTTCACCGAGGCACATCCAGTGCTCGTGCAGGCGAAGTACGGAGTATTTGCCAGGACATGCAGAGCACGAAGAAAGAAGAGGCGATGGCATGTGGTTAGATTAGAAGGGCCAGCAGCTGTTGCTAAAAATTGCAATGATGCAAAAAAGATTAGGTGGTATATACGCTGGTATGTTTGTTAGACATGACCTAATTGTTTTAACAGATTGATACGTTGTATATGTAATTTAGTAGATTCCTTAATGATTTAACCCCTATGCGCTTTCCCTAAAGCTGCCAAACACGTTCTCAAAACTGTGTAGGAAGGATTTTTTTTTTAGTTGTGTAGAGGAATATAATGAAAAAGGTCATACTGTTTCAATGGACAGGTAAACATTAAAAAATGTCATCCATTTAATACTCGAACAAAGGACAGTTCCTTGCTAGTTATGTTTAGAAGAATAGCTTTATAATACAGAAACGTCAGGCAACTGGCAGCCACCCTTGTGCGCTAAAATTGCAATGGTGCAAAAACAATTAAGTGGTATATAATACTGTCATGTTTGGTTTGCATGAGTGTTTTATCAATTTAACGGATTTATATGGTACTATCTTATATATAATCTTATTTATTAGGTTCGTTAATTGGCTCAGTGATGTACACTTGATAACGGCAGATAAGTACGTACTCGTAGTAGCGCTAGCAATGATCCAGTCGTACCACCATGTATGTTTCTTCTCCGATGGATAGAAGTTCAAATATGACTTGGTGTCTCACACTCAAATTAATTTCTGAAACGCATAATCCATGGAAAGAATCTCTCGCACGAATGACTAGCACAGCAGCTGATCAATGTTAGGTACGAGCAAACAAGTATATTGTAGTAAGAATGTAAGATAAACTCACATTTAGTGCAAGTTGTGCAATGCGAAAAGGACACAACACTATTTAAGAAATAATAATAGACCACTAGCAGAACAGTTGGTCTATACTTTGTTCTAATGTGCCATGTTGCGAGAAAAATAAAACCGGCCATCTAGGATTAAAAATATTGTAATTCTCGTGAAACAGCGATCATCCCGCGATTCCCTGCTTCTAGCATGCGCTTCCTACCACCAGGCCACTAAGTCGGAATTTCCGAGCGTAGCTTTTTCTTCCCCCTCTCGCAAGGCGACTAGGGAAAGCCTTTCTCCCTTCGATCTTCCTCGGGTGAGCCCGTGGATTCGCATCCACTCCACCTGCCGTTCCGGCGGCCGATAACGGCCGGGAGGGTATTTCTCGTGCCTTGGCTTATATAGGTAGGGTTTTGGTTCTCGCAAGGGTGGCGCTCGGACGGATGGCGGAGCTTCTTCTTCGAGCCAGTCTTCCGGGCTCCCATCCTCCTCAACTTCGTTCCTCGGGACGGATTAGACAAAGCTCCAGCATGGATTCCTGCCAGCTCCTCGGAACGGCGAGGTTAGGGTTTCTTGTCGTGCATACGCAATAGCAAGATTTGCTGTTAGATTCTTCAGACCGATTCAAGGATTCGATGGCGACTACTGGGACTCCCGAACTCTGGTCCTTAGGGGCACGTGCACAAAGACTTCCCGGTTGTCATCGACAAGGTAAGGCCGGATCCGGTATATGAGCAACGACAGCGACGCGTCGGCGGCTCATTCTGGCAGCGGCAATGGTCGTTCGGTTGTCCATGGACCTCGATGCAATTTTTATTATGTTTGGGGTGCTCTGTACTTCTAGTTAATCTTTATAATAGATATGATATTTTCGTAAAAAAGTCAGAATTTCAGAAAAACGGCCGGTTTCCAAAAAAATTGTTCGAAAAAAACCCTGCGGCAGTACAACAGCCACCCATGACGGGACGCTGCGATCAACCTAAGCGCCCGCCTATATAAGTATCAGGTTCGTGATTGCCTCCCACACTCGAAGGGTCCGAAGATAATATTCATCTTCACCGCCCACACGCCGTAGTTGGCGTCGGTGAGCATCAGGTACTGTATGGGGATGTTGCGGTGCGACAGTACGTTGGCGCTGCCCCTTCCTCCACCACTGGTCGTTGAATTTTCGTCCTAGTTCACCTTATCGCCGTTCTTGTTCACGTTGGAACCGACGTTGCCGGAGTTGTTCGCCTTGGAACCGCTATTGCCGGACTTGGAGATGACCTACTCCTGATCGCTGTCCCCCATCATAGATCGTAGATCGTTGAGGCTTGAGATGCCAATTATTGGCTTTATAACACCAGATCAATTCACCAGGAGCTACAATGTGTATGTGCAGCAAAGCTATCAAGCAAGCAAGCCACCATGAGTATTTTATCAATTTAACTGATTGACATGGTATGTCGTATATATAATTTGATTTATTAGGTTCGTTAATTTGTTCAATGATGTACAGTTCATAATCGAGGATAAGAACTAGCAAGCTAGCAATAATACATGCTCGCGTACCACAATTATGTTTCTTCAATGATCATGATTGAGATGGAGATTATTTAGAGCTAGTTTATATTCAGTTTGTTCGTAAGAGTGAACAATTACGTTACTCCAGGTTTGTTCCCAGCATAATTGCAATTTTAACAATGGTTGCTGCC
Organism: Triticum timopheevii; assembly: GCA_963921465.1. Lineage (NCBI taxonomy): Eukaryota > Viridiplantae > Streptophyta > Magnoliopsida > Poales > Poaceae > Triticum > Triticum timopheevii. The sequence goes on along the minus strand of OY997268.1, from coordinate 634,756,351 downwards.
AGCTGCCTGCCGTTCAAGTACTATAAGGATTGCCTCTCAGTGCAGCAGCGCACACCGCCCATGAGAGCGATGCAACAGCTATGGCGAGGTTCACCGCGGCACATCCAGTGCTTGTGCAGGCGAAGTACGGAGTTTTTGCCAGGACACGCAGAGCACGAAGAAAGAAGAGGCAACGGCCCGTGGTTAGATTAGCACGACCAGCAGCCGTTGCTCAAAACTGCAATGGTGCAAAATAGATTAGGTGGTATATACGCTGGCATGTTTGATAGACACGACTTCATCATTTTAACAGATTGATACGGTTGTATATGTAATTTATTAGATTCCTTAATGATTTAACCCCTATGAGCTTTCCCTAAAGTTGCCAAACACGCTGTCAAAACTGTGTTAGGAAGGATTTTCTTGACATGCCAAGGCTAGTTCTGTACTTTTTTTGAACACAGTACAGACGCAAGCGCTCATACATACGCGCATATACTCACCCCTATGAACGCACACACGCACACCCTACCCCTATGAGCACCTCCGAGAGAAGGAGCCAGGTTATCATCTTGAGATTTACGAATTCACTATAGACGCCTCGTCGTCAACGGAAACTTCTCCTCCCACTGATAGCGCATCGCCTGAAATCCTGAAATTAATCTAGAAATAATGCGAACATCAGTACTAGTTGCGTAGAAGAATATAATGGAAAAGGTCATACTGGTTGAATGGTCAAGTAAACATTCAAAACCGTCATCCTTTTAATACTCGAACAAAGGACAGTTCTGTACTAGTTATGTTTAGAAGATTCGGTGGTATACATACTGTCATATTTGGTTTGCATGAGTGTTTTATCAATTTAACGGAATGATATGGTACGTCTTACTCCTATATATAATCTTATTTATTAGGATAGTTAATTGGCTCAGTGATGTACACTTGATAACCGAACATAAGTACGTAATCGTAGTAGCTAGCTAGCAATGATTCGGTCATACCACATGCTCGCTTACCGGCCGCCATGCATGGTTCTTCTCCGATGGACAGAAGTTCAAATATGACTTGGTGTCTCACACTCAAATTAGTTTCTGAACCGCATTATCCATGGAAAGATTCTCTCGCACAAATGACTAGCACAGCAGCTTGATCGATGTTAGGTATGAGCAAACAAGTACTCTCTGTTCCAAAATAGATGACCCAACTTTGTACTAACTGGTCATCTATTTTGGAACGGAGGGAGTATATTATAGTAACATAAATTCACATTTAGTTAAAGTTGTGCAATGCGAAAAGGACACACCACTATTTAAGAAATAATGATAGACCACTAGCAGAACAGTTGGTCTATACTTTGCTCTAATGTGCCATGTTGCGTAAAAAAGAAAAACCCAATAAATTATTCTGACCGCTCGACATTACGGTGAATTTTCATTTGCTGAAGTTCGTCTTCAGTGCAAGTTGTGCAATGCGAAAAGGACACAACACTATTTAGCAGAACAGTTGGTGTATACTTTGTTCTTATGTGCCATGTTGCGAGAAAAAAAAACCCGCCACATAGATTTAAAAAAATGTAAATCTCGTGAAACATGGATGGAACCCGACACTCCCTGTCATTAGCATGCGCTTCCTTTGAACCAGGCCACTAAGCAAGTTCTAAACACGTGTGCATACATTTTCTCTTTGACCTCGTTCACTAATTTAATTCAAAACAATTTGATTTTTTGGGACGATATTTCATGTTATCGGGAATTTCCAAAAATAGGCCAGTTTCTGAAAATCTCGTTTGAAAAATAAAACCCTGTGACAGTACAGGAGCCACCCATGACGAGCTGCTGCGATGAAAAATAAAACCCTGCGACAATTTTTTTGGCATTCCAGCAGACGATCAATTTTTTTTCAGTATTATGAAAATTGTCTCAAATTAATAATAATAATTGGGTTTTCAAATTTAGTTTGTGAGTTTAAAAAATGTTCACGACATTTTAAATAATGTTCTTGTTTTCAAATTTTGTTCTGGGATTTTAAAAATTGTTTGCAATTTTCAAAAATTGTTCATGCTTTGAATTTTGTTATGGAGTTTCAAAAAATGTTGGTGTTTTCAAATTTTGTTCGGGAGTTTAAAATATGTTCACAATTTTTAAAATAATGTTCTTGTTTTCAAATTTTTTTCTGGTATTTTGAAAATTGTTCGCAATTTTAAATAAAAATCATACTTTGAATTTTGTTCTGGAGTTTCAAAAAATGTTGGTGTTTTCAAAAAAAATTTGGGAGTTTAAAATATGTTCACTATTTTTTAAATAACGTTTTTGTTTCAAATTTTGTTCTGGGATTTCAAAAATTGTTCACAATTTTCAAAAATTGTTCGTGCTTTGAATTTTGTTCTTGAGTTTAAAAAAATGTTGGTGTTTTCAAATTTTGTTCCGGAGATTCAAAAAAAATTCCCATTTTTCAAAAATGTTCGCCTATTCAAAAACTCTTTTGCCATTCAAAAAATATTCTAGTATTCTAAAAAAATGTTCGTATTTTTCAGTTTTTTCGGGGGAGTTTAAAAATTGTTTCCGTTTTTGTAGAATTGTTTGAGTTTTTTCAAATATACACAATTTCGGAACGTGTTCACGGTTTCATACAGAATTCACTTTTTCTCCAAAATAATATTTCGCGTCTAAATTTAAAAAACGTTCTTTTCCGCGCTTGGTGTGGTTCTTAAGTGTTTGCGCTGCCCATTTAAATACCCAGCTCGCTAGCTCAAGTGGTAGGAGTACTACTTGTGTTACAAGCGGTCTTGTGTTCGAATCTTGCTAGTTGGCACACTAGGCGCGTGGAAATTTGGAATGTGTGTAGAACTTGTTCCAAGATAGAGAATCTTTTCGACAAAGGATGAATTTTATTGACTCAAAATTAAGTATCAAGAAGATACAAAACACAATGAGTATACACCCCGCCTCTGCATAACTAGGATGCATACAGCTAATACCAACTCAAGCACACACAAAAACATGCCGACAAACAAGCAAAGTCATTTAAGACCAGAGCTATACATAGGCGGAAAAAACCCCAAAGCGATGAGATCTACGATCGACAAACTAGAACAAAGACACTACTAGGGAAAAGCTTATACACAGAATCTTATCAGCAGCGCGCTCCAAAATAACTCGCTGCTGCTAACTAGCAGTAGCGCGGAACACTGAAACTCGCTGCTGAGACAAATATAGCAGCAGCGCGTCCACCCAAAGACACGCTGCTGCTATAATTCCTACGAGGCCGCCGCGAGGCTAGTTATAGCAGCAATGCGTTAAAATGACGCGCGCTACTGCTACGTAGCATAGTAGCAGCGCATTTCCCCGACAAGCGCTACTGCTAAGTTTCCTACAAAAATTTAGTCCCACCTCGCTCCGTGAAGAGAGTTTCTACCACCTTAAATATGTTACTTCTCACACTTTGACAAGCACTTGATCTTCATTGAACTCTATATGTAGAATTTATGGCTGCAATATGAGTCTTCACCTGTTCCTAAACCGGTGAGGACTCATATTGTCAAATCAGATTGTACACAAAAAGATCGTTGATGATCAATGTGTATTTTTGCATGCTGACACATAGCAGTAGCGCTTTACTGTGAAAAGTGCTGCTGCTAGATAGCTTAGCAGTAGCGTGTTTTGCTGAAGAGCGCTACTGCTAAGCCATCCATCTCCCTGATCTCCTCCCTTCGGATCCACTCACACACATCCACTCAAAATCTGCGCCGCGCGCCCCCGTCGCCCCTCTCCTCCGCGCGTCTGCGCCGCGCGCCCCCGTCGCCCCTCCTCCGTCTGCGCCGCGCGCCGTCACCTCCTCCTCCTTGCTGGACTCGGTACCGGCCTCCTTCTCCGTCCTCCCTCTCCACTCGCCACTGGCCGGCCCCTCCTCGCTCCGCCTTCCTCCTCCGTCCTCCCTCAACTGGCCGCGCCGGCCGGCCCCTCCTCGCTCCGCCTTCCTCCTCCATCCTACTCTCTTCTCCCTTCTCGAGTCGCCCTCCTTCTCCCTCCTGCTCATATGCAACATTTTGATTTAGTTGATATAATTTAGTTGACTTAGTAGGCTAGTTGATATAGTTGACTTAGAACATTTTGATTTAGTTGATTTAGTAGGCTAGTTGATTTAGTTGACTTAGAACATTTTGATTTAGTTGATTTAGTAGGCTAATTCATTTAGTTAATTTAGTTGACTTAGAACATTTTGATTTAGTTGATTTAGTAGGCTAGTTGATTTAGTTGCCTTAGAATATTTTCATTTAGTTGACTTAGTAGGTTAGTTGATTTAGTTGACTTAGAACATTTTGATTTAGTTGATTTAGTAGGCTAATTCATTTAGTTAATTTAGTTGACTTAGAACATTTTGATTTAGTTGATTTAGTAGGCTAGTTGATTTAGTTGCCTTAGAATATTTTGATTTAGTTGACTTAGTAGGTTAGTTGATTTAGTTGACTTAGAACATTTTGATTTAGTTGATTTAGTAGGCTATTTGATTTAGTTGACTTAGGAACATTTTGATTTAGTTGATTTAGTTGATTTAGTAATCCTTTGCTCATATTACTTTAGGAAGAATGGCGCCACCACCACCACCACTATGTCAACTGTGCAAGTCAAGATGCGCCAGCAGCCTTGCAACCGGCAAGCTGTTCGGCATCTACTTCCAGCCGAGTTTTCGTCATGCGGCGGTAAGAAATTAGATGAAATGTAATAACTATTTTATTTTTAGTGTTGGCATTACTGCATTGTGTCATTTTGCTTAGTTTACACAGATCGTCCCATGCAATGTGAGGTTGAAATTCAACAAGCTGACAGGAGACACTGTGACATTTGAGGCTCCTGGGGGGCCGTACACTATGGAGGTCGAGAAAGGACGCAATATGTCGCAGATTGGAGGAGATGGATGGGCCCGTTTCGTCGCTCGCATGCATCTTACTGGTGGTGAGTTGATCAGCTTCAACTTCCGAGCAGAAAGACCCAAGCTAGCTGTCATTTATCTCAACCTGGTGGAAGATGATGAAGATGACGAAGATGATGAAGATGACGAAGATGATGAAGATGATGAAGATAATGAGGACCCACTCGATGAAGATGATGAGGACCCACTTCATGAAGCCATCGTAGCTCAAAGAACAAGGCTGAGTGAGGAGGAGGTGTCCAACCTGTGGGACATAATTCCGCCACGTGCTGACTTTGTCGGGGTGCCATTCGTGACCCGCTTGACAAATACCATGGTTAATCGACATGATATGGTATGTTATACTTACAAATGCAAATTAATAGTGTGAATTACTTAGTGTACAGTCCAATGATATGGTATGTTGTGTGGAATCTAGTCGATGATATATATGTTTTAGTGTAGAGTTCGATCACATGCTTATTAATTGATATGTTTTTCTTATTCAGAAATTGGCAAAGAGCATATCTGTGAGTTATGGTATCGAGCCTGATGAAGAAGGCTCAGCTGGACTACGCCTTACTGCAAGGGGCTCCGTCACAACCAGTACTTACCGCGTGGACACGGACGGTCGCACACACTTAAGCTCGGTTGATTGGAAGAAATTCCTCGATGGCAAGAATCTTCGTGTTGGACAGGCCATCCTAATTACTATCAGGAACACCAACCGCCCAGGCTTGAGGATGATGATTGTCTTCGATATCATCTAGAACTACATATGTGTGTGTGGCTATATCATCTAGAACTACATATGTGTGTGTGTGGCTATATCATCTAGCTAGAACTACATATGTGTGTGTGGCTATATCATCTAGAACTACATATGATGATCATCGTCGATATCATCTAGAACTACATATGATGATGGCTGTTGATATGACCATGTACTGCTTGAGGATGCATGTTGGCTATGCATGAAATTGTTATCTTAGTACTCCCTTCGTTCCAAATTAGTCGTCGTGGTTTGAACTAAAACAACGACGAGTAATTTGGAACGAAGGGAGTACTACCGTACCTAGTAATGGTTTATGAATTTGATATCTACTAGTAGTACCTAGTATCTAGTATCTGAAAGGAAAACTGAAAGTGAAAGGAGAACTGAAAGGGAATGGGGCAGTGGGAAAATGATGAAAGATATAGCAGTAGCGAGGGATGAAGAAATCGCTACAGCTAGTTAATAGTAGCGCGTTCCCAAAAAGCGCTGCTGATATCGTTCAACAGTAGTAGCGCGGGTTGGGGCCGCACTACTACTATGAGTTAGCTGTAGCGCCTTATTAGTAGCGCGGCCGCCTGCGCTGCTGCTAGCCTGAAAACCCGCGCTGCTGCTAGCCTTTTCCCTAGTAGTGAGACCGTATACGCACCAACCATCTCAAGACACACGTTGACAACGAGGTTCTTCAACAGCAACACCTTCAGGAAGGGAGTGACACTCAAGTGTCAGCTGTCGCCGGGTCCAATCACTAGGCCAGAATCTAGATTTTCACCCTGAAGATCAGTCCGAACATACCCGAACAATGTCTTCAACAAGGTAACGACATAGAAAATACATCGCCATTGCCAGATATAACCAGTCTAGTCTGACCTAGGCTTTCGCCCCGGAGTTCGAGACCGGGTACTCAAGTAGCACCGCCATCGAAGTCACTAATGTGTTGCCACCACCACTTTTTCACGATCCCGGCAGCTACATGCGATGAGCGCCGTCACTGCACAACCATCCCTCTGCATCAAGTCGTTGTTCATAATTTGTATCTCACCGCTGAAGTCAACCATCGGATCAGAAGAGACGGACCCTCCCGTAGACCGTTCGATGACCACCGTTGTCGTGGGGCCATAGGAAATCACTGCAGTATGTTTGCAGTCACCTTCATCTGGCCGATCAGATCTGAATCACCATGTCATGGACCGTTTCGCCACCGGTTGACCACCGCATGCCCGGAAGGCTAGCACCTCGACGGCGTGGTCCACAACCAGCAAAGAGGCATACGCACAGCAGCACCGCATCCAATTGGATCTGACGCCGGCCTAGGCAGCGAGATGACGTCGGCATACTGAGAACTATATCCGGTCCAGCAGCTGCGAAACCACGACACCAAAGACCCCAGTCACCGGCGCACGCACTCATCCTGGTGCCACCTTAATCGGCGGCAGGCCGATCTGCAAATCTTGATTAAGACCCTCACAGATCAAGGATGTTGCATGTCCAAGTTGCTGAAGCAGCACCGTACCGGAGGACAATACTCCAATGAAGCCACGAGTCTTCGGATCGCTGACGCTGCCGACCTCTGTTCCGCCGTCGCCCTTGCGCGGACCAACGGGAGCGCCACCACCACATGCCCACCACGCCCTCCGTCTTTGATGGCAGGGCGCCGCCGCCGCCGCCATGGAGCCGGCGACGACGGCGGCGGGGAGAGTCGAGGACAAGGGTGGTTGGCTAGATCTCGTATCGCCTCCGGAGTCGCCCCTGAAAAATGGGAGAGATTTTCACTTCCCGGCCTCTGCACCAACCAGGGGTGCATACGGCCATTTTAGTATGAGTACCAAGATAAACATGGTCCTCAGAATTTTATAAATGAGTATCAAGATATTTCTTGATGAGAGGTTACACCATACACCAAGCTTGATCCTCAATAAACGGGGGAAAACTCTGTGCATGACCTGTCAATTCTAGGAATTGAACTCGGGTCGTTAGGCTGCACAACCACATGCCTAACCACTGAGCCAAGGCTCTCTTTGCAATTTAGAGATAGGGTGGAAAATTGCTGAAGCTAACCAAATGCTAAAGCACATTTGCTACAGTGGATGTTTTAACGGTTAAACTGCCTTGTAGGGATCGTGGAATTGTTGGAGTTACGATCGGTTGATGTGACTCAACGAACGGATATATATATATATATATATATATATATATATATATATATATGTGTGTGTGTGTGTGTGTGTGTGTGTGTGTGTGTGTGTGTGTGTGTGTGTGTGTTTCTTGCCAGCTCCTCGGAACGGCGAGGTTAGGGTTTCTTGTCGTGCATACGCAATAGCAAGATTTGTGCTACATCTCGAGCTTGCGTTGGTTTTCCCCGAAGAGGAGAGGATGATGCAGCAAAGTAGCGTAAGTCCCTCAGTTTTTGAGAAACCAAGGTATCAATCCAGTAGGAGGTCACGCGCAAGTCCCTCGTACCTGCATAAAACGATAGCTACTCGCAACCAACGCGATTAGGGGTTGTCAATCCCTTCACGGTCACTTACGAGAGTGAGATCTGATAGAGATAATATTTTTGGTATTTTTGGTATAAAGATGCAAAGTAGAAAGTAAAAGCAAAGCAAGTAAATAAAATGACGGAGATTAATATGATGAGAATAGACCCGGGGGCCATAGGTTTCACTAGTGGCTTCTCTCAAGAGCATAAGTATTCTACGGTGGGTGAACAAATTACTGTTGAGCAATTGACAAAATTGAGCATAGTTATGAGGTTATCTAGGTATGATCATGTATATAGGCATCACGTCTAAGACAAGTAGACCGAAACGATTCTGCATCTACTAGTATTACTACACTCATCAACCGCTATCCAGCATGCATCTAGAGTATTAAGTTAAAAACAGAGTAACGCCTTAACCAAGATGACATGGTGTTGAGGAACAAATTCATGCAATATGATAAATACCCCATCTTGTTATCCTCTATGGCAACAATACAGTACGTGCCTTGCAACCCTTTCTGTCACTGGGTAAGGACACCACAAGATTGAACCCAAAGCCATGCACTTCTCCCATTGCAAGAACTACCAATCTAGTTGGCCAAACCAAACGGATAATTCGAAGAGACTTCCAAAGATAACTCAATCATACATAAAAGAATTCAGAGAAGATTCAAATATTATTCATAGATAAGCTGGATCATAAACCCACAATTCATCGGTCTCAACAAACACACCGCAAAAAGAAGATTACATCGAATAGATCTCCACGAGAGAGGGGGAGAACATTGCATTGAGATCCAAAAAGAGAGAAGAAGCCATCTAGCTACTAGCTATGGACCCTAAGGTCTGAAGTAAACTACTCACACTTCATCAAAGGGGCTATGGTGATGATGTAGAATCCCTCCGTCGTGGATGCCCCCTCCGGCGGAGCTCCGGAACAGGCCCCAAGATGGGATCTCGTGGATACAGAAGGTTGCGGCGGTGGAATTAGGTTTTTGGCTCCGTCCCTGGTCTATTGGGGGTACGTAGGTATATATAGGAGGAAGGAGTACGTCGGTGGAGCGTCAGGGGGCCCACGAGGTAGGGGGCGCGCCCAGGGGTGGCGCCCTCCACCCTCGTGACCGCCTCTGGCGCTTCTTGGAGTAGGGTCCAAGTCTCCTGGATCACGATCGGTGAGAAAATCACGTTCCCGAAGGTTTTATTCCGTTTGGACTCCGTTTGGTATTCTGTTTCTTCGAAATACTGAAAAAGGCAAAAACAATAATTCTGGGCTGGGCCTCCGGTTAATAGGTTAGTCCCAAAAATAATATAAAAGTAGAAAATAAAGCCAATTATAGTCCAAAACAATAGATAAAGTAGCATGGAGCAATCAAAAATTATAGATACGTTGGAGACGTATCAATTTGCTGTTAGATTCTTCAGACCGATTCAAGGATTCGATGGCGACTACTGGGACTCCCGAACTCTGGTCCTTAGGGGCACGTGCACAAAGACTTCCGGGTTGTCATCGACAAGGTAAGGCCGGATCCGGTATATGAGCAACGACAGCGACGCGTCGGCGGCTCATTCTGGCAGCGGCAATGGTCGTTCGGTTGTCCATGGACCTCGATGCAATTTTTGTTATGTTTGGGGTGCTCTGTACTTCTAGTTAATCTTTATAATAGATATGATATTTTCGTAAAAAAGTCAGAATTTCAGAAAAACGGCCGGTTTCCAAAAAAATTGTTCGAAAAAAACCCTGCGGCAGTACAACAGCCACCCATGACGGACGCTGCGATCAACCTAAGCGCCCGCCTATATAAGTATCAGGTCCGTGATTGCCTCCCACACTCGAAGGGTCCGAAGATAATATTCATCTTCACCGCCCACACGCCGTAGTTGGCGTCGGTGAGCATCAGGTACTGTATGGGGATGTTGCGGTGCGACAGTACGTTGGCGCTGCCCCTTCCTCCACCACTGGTCGTTGAATTTTCGTCCTAGTTCACCTTATCGCCGTTCTTGTTCACGTTGGAACCGACGTTGCCGGAGTTGTTCGCCTTGGAACCGCTATTGCCGGACTTGGAGATGACCTACTCCTGATCGCTGTCCCCCATCATAGATCGTAGATCGTTGAGGCTTGAGATGCCAATTATTGGCTTTATAACACCAGATCAATTCACCAGGAGCTACAATGTGTATGTGCAGCAAAGCTATCAAGCAAGCAAGCCACCATGAGTATTTTATCAATTTAACTGATTGACATGGTATGTCGTATATATAATTTGATTTATTAGGTTCGTTAATTTGTTCAATGATGTACAGTTCATAATCGAGGATAAGAACTAGCAAGCTAGCAATAATACATGCTCGCGTACCACAATTATGTTTCTTCAATGATCATGATTGAGATGGAGATTATTTAGAGCTAGTTTATATTCAGTTTGTTCGTAAGAGTGAACAATTACGTTACTCCAGGTTTGTTCCCAGCATAATTGCAATTTTAACAATGGTTGCTGCCAGCTGCCTGCCGTTCAAGTACTATAAGGATTGCCTCTCAGTGCAGCAGCGCACACCGCCCATGAGAGCGATGCAACAGCTATGGCGAGGTTCACCGCGGCACATCCAGTGCTTGTGCAGGCGAAGTACGGAGTTTTTGCCAGGACACGCAGAGCACGAAGAAAGAAGAGGCAACGGCCCGTGGTTAGATTAGCACGACCAGCAGCCGTTGCTCAAAACTGCAATGGTGCAAAATAGATTAGGTGGTATATACGCTGGCATGTTTGATAGACACGACTTCATCATTTTAACAGATTGATACGGTTGTATATGTAATTTATTAGATTCCTTAATGATTTAACCCCTATGAGCTTTCCCTAAAGTTGCCAAACACGCTGTCAAAACTGTGTTAGGAAGGATTTTCTTGACATGCCAAGGCTAGTTCTGTACTTTTTTTGAACACAGTACAGACGCAAGCGCTCATACATACGCGCATATACTCACCCCTATGAACGCACACACGCACACCCTACCCCTATGAGCACCTCCGAGAGAAGGAGCCAGGTTATCATCTTGAGATTTACGAATTCACTATAGACGCCTCGTCGTCAACGGAAACTTCTCCTCCCACTGATAGCGCATCGCCTGAAATCCTGAAATTAATCTAGAAATAATGCGAACACCAGTACTAGTTGCGTAGAAGAATATAATGGAAAAGGTCATACTGGTTGAATGGTCAAGTAAACATTCAAAACCGTCATCCTTTTAATACTCGAACAAAGGACAGTTCTGTACTAGTTATGTTTAGAAGATTCGGTGGTATACATACTGTCATATTTGGTTTGCATGAGTGTTTTATCAATTTAACGGAATGATATGGTACGTCTTACTCCTATATATAATCTTATTTATTAGGATAGTTAATTGGCTCAGTGATGTACACTTGATAACCGAACATAAGTACGTAATCGTAGTAGCTAGCTAGCAATGATTCGGTCATACCACATGCTCGCTTACCGGCCGCCATGCATGGTTCTTCTCCGATGGACAGAAGTTCAAATATGACTTGGTGTCTCACACTCAAATTAGTTTCTGAACCGCATTATCCATGGAAAGATTCTCTCGCACAAATGACTAGCACAGCAGCTTGATCGATGTTAGGTATGAGCAAACAAGTACTCTCTGTTCCAAAATAGATGACCCAACTTTGTACTAACTGGTCATCTATTTTGGAACGGAGGGAGTATATTATAGTAACATAAATTCACATTTAGTTAAAGTTGTGCAATGCGAAAAGGACACACCACTATTTAAGAAATAATGATAGACCACTAGCAGAACAGTTGGTCTATACTTTGCTCTAATGTGCCATGTTGCGTAAAAAAGAAAAACCCAATAAATTATTCTGACCGCTCGACATTACGGTGAATTTTCATTTGCTGAAGTTCGTCTTCAGTGCAAGTTGTGCAATGCGAAAAGGACACAACACTATTTAGCAGAACAGTTGGTGTATACTTTGTTCTTATGTGCCATGTTGCGAGAAAAAAAAACCCGCCACATAGATTTAAAAAAATGTAAATCTCGTGAAACATGGATGGAACCCGACACTCCCTGTCATTAGCATGCGCTTCCTTTGAACCAGGCCACTAAGCAAGTTCTAAACACGTGTGCATACATTTTCTCTTTGACCTCGTTCACTAATTTAATTCAAAACAATTTGATTTTTTGGGACGATATTTCATGTTATCGGGAATTTCCAAAAATAGGCCAGTTTCTGAAAATCTCGTTTGAAAAATAAAACCCTGTGACAGTACAGGAGCCACCCATGACGAGCTGCTGCGATGAAAAATAAAACCCTGCGACAATTTTTTTGGCATTCCAGCAGACGATCAATTTTTTTTCAGTATTATGAAAATTGTCTCAAATTAATAATAATAATTGGGTTTTCAAATTTAGTTTGTGAGTTTAAAAAATGTTCACGACATTTTAAATAATGTTCTTGTTTTCAAATTTTGTTCTGGGATTTTAAAAATTGTTTGCAATTTTCAAAAATTGTTCATGCTTTGAATTTTGTTATGGAGTTTCAAAAAATGTTGGTGTTTTCAAATTTTGTTCGGGAGTTTAAAATATGTTCACAATTTTTAAAATAATGTTCTTGTTTTCAAATTTTTTTCTGGTATTTTGAAAATTGTTCGCAATTTTAAATAAAAATCATACTTTGAATTTTGTTCTGGAGTTTCAAAAAATGTTGGTGTTTTCAAAAAAAATTTGGGAGTTTAAAATATGTTCACTATTTTTTAAATAACGTTTTTGTTTCAAATTTTGTTCTGGGATTTCAAAAATTGTTCACAATTTTCAAAAATTGTTCGTGCTTTGAATTTTGTTCTTGAGTTTAAAAAAATGTTGGTGTTTTCAAATTTTGTTCCGGAGATTCAAAAAAAATTCCCATTTTTCAAAAATGTTCGCCTATTCAAAAACTCTTTTGCCATTCAAAAAATATTCTAGTATTCTAAAAAAATGTTCGTATTTTTCAGTTTTTTCGGGGGAGTTTAAAAATTGTTTCCGTTTTTGTAGAATTGTTTGAGTTTTTTCAAATATACACAATTTCGGAACGTGTTCACGGTTTCATACAGAATTCACTTTTTCTCCAAAATAATATTTCGCGTCTAAATTTAAAAAACGTTCTTTTCCGCGCTTGGTGTGGTTCTTAAGTGTTTGCGCTGCCCATTTAAATACCCAGCTCGCTAGCTCAAGTGGTAGGAGTACTACTTGTGTTACAAGCGGTCTTGTGTTCGAATCTTGCTAGTTGGCACACTAGGCGCGTGGAAATTTGGAATGTGTGTAGAACTTGTTCCAAGATAGAGAATCTTTTCGACAAAGGATGAATTTTATTGACTCAAAATTAAGTATCAAGAAGATACAAAACACAATGAGTATACACCCCGCCTCTGCATAACTAGGATGCATACAGCTAATACCAACTCAAGCACACACAAAAACATGCCGACAAACAAGCAAAGTCATTTAAGACCAGAGCTATACATAGGCGGAAAAAACCCCAAAGCGATGAGATCTACGATCGACAAACTAGAACAAAGACACTACTAGGGAAAAGCTTATACACAGAATCTTATCAGCAGCGCGCTCCAAAATAACTCGCTGCTGCTAACTAGCAGTAGCGCGGAACACTGAAACTCGCTGCTGAGACAAATATAGCAGCAGCGCGTCCACCCAAAGACACGCTGCTGCTATAATTCCTACGAGGCCGCCGCGAGGCTAGTTATAGCAGCAATGCGTTAAAATGACGCGCGCTACTGCTACGTAGCATAGTAGCAGCGCATTTCCCCGACAAGCGCTACTGCTAAGTTTCCTACAAAAATTTAGTCCCACCTCGCTCCGTGAAGAGAGTTTCTACCACCTTAAATATGTTACTTCTCACACTTTGACAAGCACTTGATCTTCATTGAACTCTATATGTAGAATTTATGGCTGCAATATGAGTCTTCACCTGTTCCTAAACCGGTGAGGACTCATATTGTCAAATCAGATTGTACACAAAAAGATCGTTGATGATCAATGTGTATTTTTGCATGCTGACACATAGCAGTAGCGCTTTACTGTGAAAAGTGCTGCTGCTAGATAGCTTAGCAGTAGCGTGTTTTGCTGAAGAGCGCTACTGCTAAGCCATCCATCTCCCTGATCTCCTCCCTTCGGATCCACTCACACACATCCACTCAAAATCTGCGCCGCGCGCCCCCGTCGCCCCTCTCCTCCGCGCGTCTGCGCCGCGCGCCCCCGTCGCCCCTCCTCCGTCTGCGCCGCGCGCCGTCACCTCCTCCTCCTTGCTGGACTCGGTACCGGCCTCCTTCTCCGTCCTCCCTCTCCACTCGCCACTGGCCGGCCCCTCCTCGCTCCGCCTTCCTCCTCCGTCCTCCCTCAACTGGCCGCGCCGGCCGGCCCCTCCTCGCTCCGCCTTCCTCCTCCATCCTACTCTCTTCTCCCTTCTCGAGTCGCCCTCCTTCTCCCTCCTGCTCATATGCAACATTTTGATTTAGTTGATATAATTTAGTTGACTTAGTAGGCTAGTTGATATAGTTGACTTAGAACATTTTGATTTAGTTGATTTAGTAGGCTAGTTGATTTAGTTGACTTAGAACATTTTGATTTAGTTGATTTAGTAGGCTAATTCATTTAGTTAATTTAGTTGACTTAGAACATTTTGATTTAGTTGATTTAGTAGGCTAGTTGATTTAGTTGCCTTAGAATATTTTCATTTAGTTGACTTAGTAGGTTAGTTGATTTAGTTGACTTAGAACATTTTGATTTAGTTGATTTAGTAGGCTAATTCATTTAGTTAATTTAGTTGACTTAGAACATTTTGATTTAGTTGATTTAGTAGGCTAGTTGATTTAGTTGCCTTAGAATATTTTGATTTAGTTGACTTAGTAGGTTAGTTGATTTAGTTGACTTAGAACATTTTGATTTAGTTGATTTAGTAGGCTATTTGATTTAGTTGACTTAGGAACATTTTGATTTAGTTGATTTAGTTGATTTAGTAATCCTTTGCTCATATTACTTTAGGAAGAATGGCGCCACCACCACCACCACTATGTCAACTGTGCAAGTCAAGATGCGCCAGCAGCCTTGCAACCGGCAAGCTGTTCGGCATCTACTTCCAGCCGAGTTTTCGTCATGCGGCGGTAAGAAATTAGATGAAATGTAATAACTATTTTATTTTTAGTGTTGGCATTACTGCATTGTGTCATTTTGCTTAGTTTACACAGATCGTCCCATGCAATGTGAGGTTGAAATTCAACAAGCTGACAGGAGACACTGTGACATTTGAGGCTCCTGGGGGGCCGTACACTATGGAGGTCGAGAAAGGACGCAATATGTCGCAGATTGGAGGAGATGGATGGGCCCGTTTCGTCGCTCGCATGCATCTTACTGGTGGTGAGTTGATCAGCTTCAACTTCCGAGCAGAAAGACCCAAGCTAGCTGTCATTTATCTCAACCTGGTGGAAGATGATGAAGATGACGAAGATGATGAAGATGACGAAGATGATGAAGATGATGAAGATAATGAGGACCCACTCGATGAAGATGATGAGGACCCACTTCATGAAGCCATCGTAGCTCAAAGAACAAGGCTGAGTGAGGAGGAGGTGTCCAACCTGTGGGACATAATTCCGCCACGTGCTGACTTTGTCGGGGTGCCATTCGTGACCCGCTTGACAAATACCATGGTTAATCGACATGATATGGTATGTTATACTTACAAATGCAAATTAATAGTGTGAATTACTTAGTGTACAGTCCAATGATATGGTATGTTGTGTGGAATCTAGTCGATGATATATATGTTTTAGTGTAGAGTTCGATCACATGCTTATTAATTGATATGTTTTTCTTATTCAGAAATTGGCAAAGAGCATATCTGTGAGTTATGGTATCGAGCCTGATGAAGAAGGCTCAGCTGGACTACGCCTTACTGCAAGGGGCTCCGTCACAACCAGTACTTACCGCGTGGACACGGACGGTCGCACACACTTAAGCTCGGTTGATTGGAAGAAATTCCTCGATGGCAAGAATCTTCGTGTTGGACAGGCCATCCTAATTACTATCAGGAACACCAACCGCCCAGGCTTGAGGATGATGATTGTCTTCGATATCATCTAGAACTACATATGTGTGTGTGGCTATATCATCTAGAACTACATATGTGTGTGTGTGGCTATATCATCTAGCTAGAACTACATATGTGTGTGTGGCTATATCATCTAGAACTACATATGATGATCATCGTCGATATCATCTAGAACTACATATGATGATGGCTGTTGATATGACCATGTACTGCTTGAGGATGCATGTTGGCTATGCATGAAATTGTTATCTTAGTACTCCCTTCGTTCCAAATTAGTCGTCGTGGTTTGAACTAAAACAACGACGAGTAATTTGGAACGAAGGGAGTACTACCGTACCTAGTAATGGTTTATGAATTTGATATCTACTAGTAGTACCTAGTATCTAGTATCTGAAAGGAAAACTGAAAGTGAAAGGAGAACTGAAAGGGAATGGGGCAGTGGGAAAATGATGAAAGATATAGCAGTAGCGAGGGATGAAGAAATCGCTACAGCTAGTTAATAGTAGCGCGTTCCCAAAAAGCGCTGCTGATATCGTTCAACAGTAGTAGCGCGGGTTGGGGCCGCACTACTACTATGAGTTAGCTGTAGCGCCTTATTAGTAGCGCGGCCGCCTGCGCTGCTGCTAGCCTGAAAACCCGCGCTGCTGCTAGCCTTTTCCCTAGTAGTGAGACCGTATACGCACCAACCATCTCAAGACACACGTTGACAACGAGGTTCTTCAACAGCAACACCTTCAGGAAGGGAGTGACACTCAAGTGTCAGCTGTCGCCGGGTCCAATCACTAGGCCAGAATCTAGATTTTCACCCTGAAGATCAGTCCGAACATACCCGAACAATGTCTTCAACAAGGTAACGACATAGAAAATACATCGCCATTGCCAGATATAACCAGTCTAGTCTGACCTAGGCTTTCGCCCCGGAGTTCGAGACCGGGTACTCAAGTAGCACCGCCATCGAAGTCACTAATGTGTTGCCACCACCACTTTTTCACGATCCCGGCAGCTACATGCGATGAGCGCCGTCACTGCACAACCATCCCTCTGCATCAAGTCGTTGTTCATAATTTGTATCTCACCGCTGAAGTCAACCATCGGATCAGAAGAGACGGACCCTCCCGTAGACCGTTCGATGACCACCGTTGTCGTGGGGCCATAGGAAATCACTGCAGTATGTTTGCAGTCACCTTCATCTGGCCGATCAGATCTGAATCACCATGTCATGGACCGTTTCGCCACCGGTTGACCACCGCATGCCCGGAAGGCTAGCACCTCGACGGCGTGGTCCACAACCAGCAAAGAGGCATACGCACAGCAGCACCGCATCCAATTGGATCTGACGCCGGCCTAGGCAGCGAGATGACGTCGGCATACTGAGAACTATATCCGGTCCAGCAGCTGCGAAACCACGACACCAAAGACCCCAGTCACCGGCGCACGCACTCATCCTGGTGCCACCTTAATCGGCGGCAGGCCGATCTGCAAATCTTGATTAAGACCCTCACAGATCAAGGATGTTGCATGTCCAAGTTGCTGAAGCAGCACCGTACCGGAGGACAATACTCCAATGAAGCCACGAGTCTTCGGATCGCTGACGCTGCCGACCTCTGTTCCGCCGTCGCCCTTGCGCGGACCAACGGGAGCGCCACCACCACATGCCCACCACGCCCTCCGTCTTTGATGGCAGGGCGCCGCCGCCGCCGCCATGGAGCCGGCGACGACGGCGGCGGGGAGAGTCGAGGACAAGGGTGGTTGGCTAGATCTCGTATCGCCTCCGGAGTCGCCCCTGAAAAATGGGAGAGATTTTCACTTCCCGGCCTCTGCACCAACCAGGGGTGCATACGGCCATTTTAGTATGAGTACCAAGATAAACATGGTCCTCAGAATTTTATAAATGAGTATCAAGATATTTCTTGATGAGAGGTTACACCATACACCAAGCTTGATCCTCAATAAACGGGGGAAAACTCTGTGCATGACCTGTCAATTCTAGGAATTGAACTCGGGTCGTTAGGCTGCACAACCACATGCCTAACCACTGAGCCAAGGCTCTCTTTGCAATTTAGAGATAGGGTGGAAAATTGCTGAAGCTAACCAAATGCTAAAGCACATTTGCTACAGTGGATGTTTTAACGGTTAAACTGCCTTGTAGGGATCGTGGAATTGTTGGAGTTACGATCGGTTGATGTGACTCAACGAACGGATATATATATATATATATATATATATATATATATATATATATATATATATGTGTGTGTGTGTGTGTGTGTGTGTGTGTGTGTGTGTGTGTGTGTGTGTGTGTGTGTGTGTGTGTGTTTCTTGCCAGCTCCTCGGAACGGCGAGGTTAGGGTTTCTTGTCGTGCATACGCAATAGCAAGATTTGTGCTACATCTCGAGCTTGCGTTGGTTTTCCCCGAAGAGGAGAGGATGATGCAGCAAAGTAGCGTAAGTCCCTCAGTTTTTGAGAAACCAAGGTATCAATCCAGTAGGAGGTCACGCGCAAGTCCCTCGTACCTGCATAAAACGATAGCTACTCGCAACCAACGCGATTAGGGGTTGTCAATCCCTTCACGGTCACTTACGAGAGTGAGATCTGATAGAGATAATATTTTTGGTATTTTTGGTATAAAGATGCAAAGTAGAAAGTAAAAGCAAAGCAAGTAAATAAAATGACGGAGATTAATATGATGAGAATAGACCCGGGGGCCATAGGTTTCACTAGTGGCTTCTCTCAAGAGCATAAGTATTCTACGGTGGGTGAACAAATTACTGTTGAGCAATTGACAAAATTGAGCATAGTTATGAGGTTATCTAGGTATGATCATGTATATAGGCATCACGTCTAAGACAAGTAGACCGAAACGATTCTGCATCTACTAGTATTACTACACTCATCAACCGCTATCCAGCATGCATCTAGAGTATTAAGTTAAAAACAGAGTAACGCCTTAACCAAGATGACATGGTGTTGAGGAACAAATTCATGCAATATGATAAATACCCCATCTTGTTATCCTCTATGGCAACAATACAGTACGTGCCTTGCAACCCTTTCTGTCACTGGGTAAGGACACCACAAGATTGAACCCAAAGCCATGCACTTCTCCCATTGCAAGAACTACCAATCTAGTTGGCCAAACCAAACGGATAATTCGAAGAGACTTCCAAAGATAACTCAATCATACATAAAAGAATTCAGAGAAGATTCAAATATTATTCATAGATAAGCTGGATCATAAACCCACAATTCATCGGTCTCAACAAACACACCGCAAAAAGAAGATTACATCGAATAGATCTCCACGAGAGAGGGGGAGAACATTGCATTGAGATCCAAAAAGAGAGAAGAAGCCATCTAGCTACTAGCTATGGACCCTAAGGTCTGAAGTAAACTACTCACACTTCATCAAAGGGGCTATGGTGATGATGTAGAATCCCTCCGTCGTGGATGCCCCCTCCGGCGGAGCTCCGGAACAGGCCCCAAGATGGGATCTCGTGGATACAGAAGGTTGCGGCGGTGGAATTAGGTTTTTGGCTCCGTCCCTGGTCTATTGGGGGTACGTAGGTATATATAGGAGGAAGGAGTACGTCGGTGGAGCGTCAGGGGGCCCACGAGGTAGGGGGCGCGCCCAGGGGTGGCGCCCTCCACCCTCGTGACCGCCTCTGGCGCTTCTTGGAGTAGGGTCCAAGTCTCCTGGATCACGATCGGTGAGAAAATCACGTTCCCGAAGGTTTTATTCCGTTTGGACTCCGTTTGGTATTCTGTTTCTTCGAAATACTGAAAAAGGCAAAAACAATAATTCTGGGCTGGGCCTCCGGTTAATAGGTTAGTCCCAAAAATAATATAAAAGTAGAAAATAAAGCCAATTATAGTCCAAAACAATAGATAAAGTAGCATGGAGCAATCAAAAATTATAGATACGTTGGAGACGTATCAATTTGCTGTTAGATTCTTCAGACCGATTCAAGGATTCGATGGCGACTACTGGGACTCCCGAACTCTGGTCCTTAGGGGCACGTGCACAAAGACTTCCGGGTTGTCATCGACAAGGTAAGGCCGGATCCGGTATATGAGCAACGACAGCGACGCGTCGGCGGCTCATTCTGGCAGCGGCAATGGTCGTTCGGTTGTCCATGGACCTCGATGCAATTTTTGTTATGTTTGGGGTGCTCTGTACTTCTAGTTAATCTTTATAATAGATATGATATTTTCGTAAAAAAGTCAGAATTTCAGAAAAACGGCCGGTTTCCAAAAAAATTGTTCGAAAAAAACCCTGCGGCAGTACAACAGCCACCCATGACGGACGCTGCGATCAACCTAAGCGCCCGCCTATATAAGTATCAGGTCCGTGATTGCCTCCCACACTCGAAGGGTCCGAAGATAATATTCATCTTCACCGCCCACACGCCGTAGTTGGCGTCGGTGAGCATCAGGTACTGTATGGGGATGTTGCGGTGCGACAGTACGTTGGCGCTGCCCCTTCCTCCACCACTGGTCGTTGAATTTTCGTCCTAGTTCACCTTATCGCCGTTCTTGTTCACGTTGGAACCGACGTTGCCGGAGTTGTTCGCCTTGGAACCGCTATTGCCGGACTTGGAGATGACCTACTCCTGATCGCTGTCCCCCATCATAGATCGTAGATCGTTGAGGCTTGAGATGC
Organism: Triticum timopheevii; assembly: GCA_963921465.1. NCBI lineage: Eukaryota > Viridiplantae > Streptophyta > Magnoliopsida > Poales > Poaceae > Triticum > Triticum timopheevii. Next base: position 634,735,427 of record OY997268.1, on the reverse strand, counting down.
CAATTATTGGCTTTATAACACCAGATCAATTCACCAGGAGCTACAATGTGTATGTGCAGCAAAGCTATCAAGCAAGCAAGCCACCATGAGTATTTTATCAATTTAACTGATTGACATGGTATGTCGTATATATAATTTGATTTATTAGGTTCGTTAATTTGTTCAATGATGTACAGTTCATAATCGAGGATAAGAACTAGCAAGCTAGCAATAATACATGCTCGCGTACCACAATTATGTTTCTTCAATGATCATGATTGAGATGGAGATTATTTAGAGCTAGTTTATATTCAGTTTGTTCGTAAGAGTGAACAATTACGTTACTCCAGGTTTGTTCCCAGCATAATTGCAATTTTAACAATGGTTGCTGCCAGCTGCCTGCCGTTCAAGTACTATAAGGATTGCCTCTCAGTGCAGCAGCGCACACCGCCCATGAGAGCGATGCAACAGCTATGGCGAGGTTCACCGCGGCACATCCAGTGCTTGTGCAGGCGAAGTACGGAGTTTTTGCCAGGACACGCAGAGCACGAAGAAAGAAGAGGCAACGGCCCGTGGTTAGATTAGCACGACCAGCAGCCGTTGCTCAAAACTGCAATGGTGCAAAATAGATTAGGTGGTATATACGCTGGCATGTTTGATAGACACGACTTCATCATTTTAACAGATTGATACGGTTGTATATGTAATTTATTAGATTCCTTAATGATTTAACCCCTATGAGCTTTCCCTAAAGTTGCCAAACACGCTGTCAAAACTGTGTTAGGAAGGATTTTCTTGACATGCCAAGGCTAGTTCTGTACTTTTTTTGAACACAGTACAGACGCAAGCGCTCATACATACGCGCATATACTCACCCCTATGAACGCACACACGCACACCCTACCCCTATGAGCACCTCCGAGAGAAGGAGCCAGGTTATCATCTTGAGATTTACGAATTCACTATAGACGCCTCGTCGTCAACGGAAACTTCTCCTCCCACTGATAGCGCATCGCCTGAAATCCTGAAATTAATCTAGAAATAATGCGAACACCAGTACTAGTTGCGTAGAAGAATATAATGGAAAAGGTCATACTGGTTGAATGGTCAAGTAAACATTCAAAACCGTCATCCTTTTAATACTCGAACAAAGGACAGTTCTGTACTAGTTATGTTTAGAAGATTCGGTGGTATACATACTGTCATATTTGGTTTGCATGAGTGTTTTATCAATTTAACGGAATGATATGGTACGTCTTACTCCTATATATAATCTTATTTATTAGGATAGTTAATTGGCTCAGTGATGTACACTTGATAACCGAACATAAGTACGTACTCGTAGTAGCTAGCTAGCAATGATTCGGTCATACCACATGCTCGCTTACCGGCCGCCATGCATGGTTCTTCTCCGATGGACAGAAGTTCAAATATGACTTGGTGTCTCACACTCAAATTAGTTTCTGAACCGCATTATCCATGGAAAGATTCTCTCGCACAAATGACTAGCACAGCAGCTTGATCGATGTTAGGTATGAGCAAACAAGTACTCTCTGTTCCAAAATAGATGACCCAACTTTGTACTAACTGGTCATCTATTTTGGAACGGAGGGAGTATATTATAGTAACATAAATTCACATTTAGTTAAAGTTGTGCAATGCGAAAAGGACACACCACTATTTAAGAAATAATGATAGACCACTAGCAGAACAGTTGGTCTATACTTTGCTCTAATGTGCCATGTTGCGTAAAAAAGAAAAACCCAATAAATTATTCTGACCGCTCGACATTACGGTGAATTTTCATTTGCTGAAGTTCGTCTTCAGTGCAAGTTGTGCAATGCGAAAAGGACACAACACTATTTAACAGAACAGTTGGTGTATACTTTGTTCTTATGTGCCATGTTGCGAGAAAAAAAAACCCGCCACATAGATTTAAAAAAATGTAAATCTCGTGAAACATGGATGGAACCCGACACTCCCTGTCATTAGCATGCGCTTCCTTTGAACCAGGCCACTAAGCAAGTTCTAAACACGTGTGCATACATTTTCTCTTTGACCTCGTTCACTAATTTAATTCAAAACAATTTGATTTTTTGGGACGATATTTCATGTTATCGGGAATTTCCAAAAATAGGCCAGTTTCTGAAAATCTCGTTTGAAAAATAAAACCCTGTGACAGTACAGGAGCCACCCATGACGAGCTGCTGCGATGAAAAATAAAACCCTGCGACAATTTTTTTGGCATTCCAGCAGACGATCAAGATAAGAAAGAGATGGGTGAATCGAGTTTGCCTAATGATGCTAACATAGATGCTTGCTCTAATGTGCCGTGTTGCGTAAAAAATAAAACCCAATAAATTATTCTGACTGCTCGACATTACGGTGAATTTTCATTTGCTGAAGTTCGTCTTCAGTTAGTTCTATTATTGAAGTCTTTGTCGGGATCAGACATGCACCCGCGACTTCCTGCTTGTACCATGCCCTTCCTACAACCAGGTCACCAACAAGTTATTAACACGTGTGCATACATTTTCTCTTTGACCTCGTTCACTTATTTAAATTCAAAAAACAATTTGATCTTTTCAGACGGTATTTCATTGTCTCGCGAATTTCCAAAAACCAGCTGGTTTCCGAAAATCTCGTTCGAAAAAAAAAACCTGCGACAGTACAGCAGCCACCGACGAGGAGCTGCTGCGATGGACCTACCTAGCTAGGCGCCCGCCTATATAAGCATTAGGCCCGGTGCATGTATTCCAGACAAGGATACAACCTGAGCTAATCAAGATGGCTTCCTCCACGCCTTACCTTGTCCTACTCTTGTGCCTCACCACTTTCCTGCAGGCATGGCTTGCTGCGGCAAATTACCCACCGCCGCCGCCCCCGCCGTTTGAGCTGCCGGAGTCCGAGGTGAGGGAGAGATTCTCCAAGTGGGTGATCAAGTACTCAAAGCACTACTCGTGCCAGGAGGAGGAGGAGATGCGGTTCCAAGTCTTCAAGAACAACACCAACGCCATCGGCCAATTCGACCAACAGAATCCTGGCACCGTCGTCGGTCGCGGGTTCCGACCAACTGGGTTTCAGGTCCGTGGCTCGGGCGGGGTCCGTATGAACAGGTTCGGCGACCTCAGCCCCAGGGAGGTCATCCAGCAGTTCACCGGGCTCAACACCACCAGCTTCAATGCCACGTCACCCACCTACCTCCCCTACCACTCCTTCAAGCCGTGCTGCGTTGACTGGCGCTCCAGCGGCGCTGTCACCGGCGTCAAGAATCAAGGCACCTGTGGTAAGTGGTCAAGCTATACTTTCTACTCCCTCCATTCCGATTTACTCGTCGTGGTTTTACTCGGAATCGGAGGGAGTAGCAGATTTAGTTATATATATGCATGCATGGTCATGGTTGCTCAATTACTCGTGTCGTGCGGACGGATAAAACTGTAATATGGCAGGATCATGCTGGGCGTTCGCGGCGGTGGCGGCGATCGAAGGCATGAACAAGATTAGGACAGGGGAGCTGGTGTCGCTGTCCGAGCAAGTACTCGTGGATTGCGACACACGGAGCAGCGGCTGCGGCGGCGGCCACTCAGACTCGGCTATGGCCCTCGTGGTCGCCAGTGGTGGCATCACGTCGGAGGAGAGGTACCCATACGCCGGATTCCAGGGAAAGTGCGACGTGGACAAGCTGCTGTTCGACCACCAGGCGTCCGTCAAGGGCTTCAAGGCCGTGCCACCCAACAACGAAGGTCAGCTGGCGATGGCCGTAGCCATGCAGCCCGTGACGGTGTACATTGACGCCAGCGGTTTTGAGTTCCAGTTCTACTCCGGCGGCATCTACCGTGGCCCCTGCTCCGCCAATGTGAACCACGCCGTCACCATCGTCGGCTACTGCGAGGGTCCTGGCGAGGGAAACAAGTACTGGATTGCCAAGAACTCGTGGAGCAACGACTGGGGTGAACAAGGATATGTCTACCTCGCAAAGGACGTGCCCTTGTCCACGGGCACCTGTGGCCTCGCCACCTCGCCCTTCTACCCCACGGCTTGACCACAGGCAGCACTATGTGTGATATCTAAGGAATTGCTTCCGTTTCGTTGTGATGATGCTAAATTACTATTTTTATTATACTTCCCTTTAATTTGATCAATAATCGGTAGACCGTGCGTGCGATAGCATGGCCTGAGAGTAATAAATCTTCGTGTGAATTACACTTTTCACAAGTTAATTGTGCATTTGTGACACTATCGATTTAGCAGATGTTGTATCGACATATCCCATCTAAAAAACTTTGTACCAAATTTCACTCCATTCTAGCATTTTGCCTATTATTAGATATGAACTGCATGTTAGGTAGATACTTTTACAACAATGTGTAAAGATCTCATGACCGTGTCTAGCCTTCTCTTCTCCATGTGTTCCACTCCTCGCCATCGTTGTGGTATCCTCTAACCGCGATCATTGCCGCACACATTTTACAATCGACACCCATGAGAGAAACATTGTACAAAGTTATTAAAATAGGGTAATCTAGACGAATGTTTATGAAATGGGTCAACTGGTTCCACGAATGTACAAATTGGAGGTAAAAAGTGAACTTCAGTCTGAATTTACAGATAACATGTTGGGTACTATCATGCTCGTGCGTTCTCTTCTTTGTTTCTACTTCTCTGTGGGGATTATATTTTTAAAATCAAATTTGCATGTGCGATGAGCATTTTTACGGTACCGCTAAAAACATATGAAACCTCCATTTGTTAGATTGTGATGGCTGAAGATTAATTTATACTCCGACGTAGATATATAGGATTGCCACCTCTAAAATCCTTGGGGTACCTTGTGAAGTCGTAATCAAGACAAAATTATTACGCCGTCAGATCATCTCAATTGTGGTCCCATTATTATGAACACACACCCCATATTTTGTTCGTTTGTGGACCTCTAAACAGAAGATCTGAACGAATCGGAGCAGATGTCCCCCATGTGTACCCCCAAATGGATTATAATTACTCTATTTTCGCTAATTTTCATTTATTTCTTCACATTTTTATTATAGCTGAAAAAATCTATTGCATGGTAATTTCTAACAAACAAATTAATTAAACAAAAATTCAAACATAGAAATACTAGTTCATACCATAATTCAAATTGGAATATAGTTTTTAAAAGTTCTATATATATATATATAGAGAGAGAGAGGGTCGCGCTATTCGCCACCCTGGGTGAGGAATAGTTATTGTTCACCCCCCTCTATTTTAACATCAATGCACCGTAATTTTACGTTTCATAAATTTTGTCTTATTTTAGACATAAAAAGAGAATGTAAGAAAATATATAATTGCTGTAAAAAACATTTTATATTACGTAAATTACAAAAGTAAAAACATATGGTAAAATGTACATAAATGTATTTTTTCTGGTATTCTGCCCTTTTTTATTTTATATTACGTAAATTACAAAATTTTTTGAACTAAAAAAGACGATCTGTTAAACAAAACTGAAAGCATCAGTTCACCCGCTTGGAAAACATCAGTACAACCACCTGAAACCGTCAGTACAAAAAGGGTAACAGAATAATATTCTGTTACGCGTAACAGAATAGCCCAGATATATATATATATATATATATATATATATATATATATATGTACATATATATATATATGTATATATATATATATATATATATATACATACTTGTGAGGAGCCCATATATACATATATACATACTTGGAGCCTATGGAGGGTCGCCGGGTGCGTGGGTGCTCTGGATCCGCCGGGTGCCGCCCCTCACGTCGCTCCATCCGGCAGCCCCTCCTCCGACGACCACGCTCTCAGCCAGGGGCGAATCCAGAACAAAAATGTCCCGGCGTCCACATGCACATCATATATACAAGAATATACACCAAGCAATAGTATATACTCCATTCCTTTATATAAGGTGTATTTTTTTTAAAGTCAAACAAGTACATGTTTGACCGTGTTTTTTAAAAAATATACCAATATCCACAATATGAAATTTATATCATTTGATTCCTTCAAGAAATATAGTTTCATATTTTATCTATTATGTTTTGTAGATGTTGTTATTTTATTGTATAATCAAACATTCAAATGATTGATTTCCACGGAAATCAATACACCTTATATTTTGGAACGAAAAATAACACAACCAACAAACAAATTATATGGCAGTGAGATTTCTTACCAAAATTAACTGGTTCATATGATGGGCTAGCTATATCATCTTGTGTCGAGGACTTCATTTTTTTAAGAAACCTTTCCATAAATTCTCCTGTTAATAATTATCATTGTGTTCGCAAAAATGTATGAGTTACATTATTTGTGTTTGCATATGCAAGAATAGATGTTCGTTCGGCTATCTATAGGACTAGTAGTCAACATAAGAAAGTGTGATGACGCATCATTAAAAATCTTTGAATGAGATTGACAGTGTTCGGCCCCTATATGTGGAGGAAAAGTCCTACTTATGCTCATGTGATGTGACGGCGGCCCGATCTTTCGATGAGAGTGGGGATAATTATCGATTTGGTGGATTTTGACCTTGACGATCCGGCTATACCGTACCCGACGATACGCCTCGACAACCGCTAAACCAATCTCCGATGGTTATTGACCTTGCCGTAGGCACGATCAACCTGAACAACGAGGTTCGAGTTCCTGCAAGCAACCGAAGAACCGGCAAGAACAAAGGTGAATTGCAACTGAAATTGTGGATAATAAACTCAGCACACGAACTAGATGAAAAGTTGGGGTTCCACTGTGGATCTGACAAGGCGGTAGTCCTACACGTCTCGTAGATGTGAATTGTAGCGATGGCTAGACAATACAATAAAACCGGAGTTAAACCCTAGACCGGCTATTACTATTTATTGAAATCCAAAGGAGCGTGCGGCGGCCTCGATGTGTCCCCTCGCTGATGGAAAACGTGGCTGACACGTTGTCATGAGGAGGCCCACTTCGTTTCCTTGATTCCCTTGTGAACTTGTGATAGAAAAAAACCAATTAAGATTCACTGTGTGGTTGCTACACACATGGGCCTTGCATTGAACGCATGCAAAGACATGCGCATGCATGTATGTGTTCCAATGCCCACGATGCTTGTGGCTGCTCCTGTGTGACTACATGAGGCTCACTTTGCTTGGATAATTGACATCACTTTTTCCTTGTGTATGTGTAGAATTTATTTGACCGATCTCCGCATTTTCACACGAGGCTTGTACAAGTCTTCGACATTTCTACAAAAGATAGAAGATTTTGTCGTATATCTGTTTCGAAAAATAAAATAATGATTCATATAATTTGTATTAGAATTCACCTGATAATTATCTTTAAGCATAACAACTATGGTTATATCCGTCGGGTCTATGTCCATATCATCCTCCCTTTCTTGAAAACAAAGCCGTCCTCGACTTTGGATAATCTGAAAATGGACTAACCAAAAAGACAAGATGTATACATGGTATATATATATAAGTCATCCGTTTTAACTTCTCTCCATTTGTGTACCATTAATATCTTCATGCTTGAGTAATTTGCATAACGCATGAGATAAAGGTCCAACGAATTATCACATGAAATATACCAACATGTAATGTTACAACTTAGTTTGCACATAAAAGTGAAGATCATATTTATTTCATGCATTTTGTAATGCCCATCATTAAACCATCCCAACATAGGTAGATAACTATTAGGAATATCCAAATTAGCAGGTGTATATAAGCAATCGTGCAACATACTATTCGGCATGTAATCAACAACGATGTTGGAGGTCATATTAAAATGATCAAGCATTGGCTTGTTAATATTCGCTTTCAAGCTAGTAAGATCATCACATGTGATACAAATTGTATGCACCAAGAATTCATTGTCTATGCATTCCTCACCAATCAAATTAAAAGTAAGTTTAGGCGCATAAACACTTTTCAGAGAAAGCAAACATGTGATTTCAGCTATTTTTGTTCTCGCATGTGACAAACTCATAGGTGGATCCATCAAAATAGAATACAAAGAATTAGCGTGAGAAATTCTAGCTAATACTTCCTCATGTTTAACCAATTGTATGTGACCCAAATCAGATTTAACAATCAAGTCACGCGGGTCAATCTCAATTGCCTTTAATTCAGCGGGTAAACTTAAATGAGCAAGATGATCATCCAAAATAGGTGGTGTGAGCAAATCAGTACCTTCGTTATTACCTTGTAGTCCTCGCTCATATGAAGTTAGAACGGTCGGTGGCAATGCCTCGTAAACTCCATGTGACACAATCATTGTTGGTGGTGCGGGGGAGGAAGTAACCTTCTTTGATGGGGATTCCATCACACGCTTGTTCGTCGTGTATATGCGTCCTCTTAATTTATGTTCAGCTTTACACGCAAGACGAAACAAATGGTCGACAGACTATAGTTCTTCATGCATTATTATGTCTTTTATGTCATGGTTTAAACCTCTCCAAAATCTATTCAGGAATTCTTCTTCACATTCTTCTAAGCCACAACGAAACAAAGCCGTACACAAATTATCGTAACATTCTTCAACAGTGTTATTGCCTTGTGCTAAGCGTTGCAATTTTCTAAGCAAATCACTATCATGGTATGAAGGAACAAATCGGTTTCACATAACAAGTTTTAAAGCTTTCCAAGTGGTAGGTCTATTACAAATATTTTCCTTGCAATAATTTCTCCACCAAACTAAAGCAAAACCGAAAAAGCTTTTAGTGGCATCATTTATTTTCTTATGCTCAGAAAAATCACGGCTACCAAATATTTCTTCTACCTCAATTTCCCAATCAATATATGAATCAGGGTCATATTTACCCTCGAAATTTGGCAAAGAGGTAACTTGATGATGTGTGTTTCTACCATGATGCAGATCATGTGACAGTCGTTGTACCTTTTGTGGTGGGTAAGAGTGATCTGTACCAAAATGTGGCAAGGCATCTCCCAGAATAGACACAACCCAACCGTTGACCGTTCTAGAATCTGCCATGGTTAGTACCACACAAAAACAAAATCACAAGTATAATGTTCCTATGGTACCACTCGGAGGTGGTGGGAAAAATTCTCTCAACACTCTAGCAATTACCAAGCTCTTATCAGTTCTTACCGTGCTGCAGTGGTTGTCGGCCGTTGGCAATGTCAATAGTTATCAAAAGATTGATTAGCGATTACCAAGTGACCGAACATGATACAATATAGGTAGTGGAGCTTGGTGATGGTTTCCTCAACTCACAATATCAGTGGCACAATTAAGCAAAAAGTAATGCAAGTTGAATAATTGTTCGAACTTCTAACTAGTGCTGGCAGTCGACTATTAAGAAATAAAACAATCTAAGCCTAGATACTGAATCAAGGGAGGAAACCGATAAAAATACGATAGCTCTAAATAGCCAGATATAAGTGAGGTATAAACGCAGTGTAGGCGCAACCAAGAACAGAAAATGTCCAGCAACTATTACTTATATGAGCAGAGTAAAAGTTCAGGACAATAAAATATAGTATCCAAAGATTGTAACCGGCCTGAACTTTGCAAAATCTTCTCTGTATCTTTTTTTTGCTCTTTTTTCCTTTCTTTTTTTCTTTCTTTTTGCTCTTTTTTTCTATTTTTTTAGGCCGATTGCTACAAGAATCACGGACAGACTTCAAGTCACAAGAGAGAGGAGAGAAAAAAACTAAAGCTGCTGAATAAGTTGCAACGAAAACTAGCTAGAAGTGCTTCAACGTTGAGATTAGCTAGTACTAATACTAGTGTACAGGATCAGCCAGCAAGGATTTTGGGGTGTGGCGCGTGGAGACAGACACAGATGATTGGGTGTATGGCATCTTGCGTGTGGTCTGGCCTCTCGCGAAGCACGACGCGTATATAGATGCGGATGGGACTCACGCGCAGTGCCAGACACGATGGCTGTGTGTCTGGGCGTTCACGTAGACTGGGTGGGTACCACGCGAAGCAAAACGCGTAGCAAGCACAGGCGCGTGATGCAGACAGGTGGTGGGTGTCAGGTGCAAAGATGCTCGTAAAGCGGTAGACAGGACGGACTTTTGAACTGATGCGACCTCGGATTGCATGCAAAAATTCAGCAAACTAGAAACAATCTAATGCAATCTTGTTTTTTTAGATTACGTATGAGCTGACGGCGGAAAAATATGGTGGACAAAAACAAGGGTCGATCTAGTAGATGACTTTCTCTCAAATTAATCTAAACAAACACTAACTGTAGGATGAATGCAACAAAAAACTCAACTACGCAAATACTAGAAGCAAAAGTTGCTAAAGGCTAAAAAGGTAGGTGTAAAGGATGAACTAATCTAAATTTTTTTGGCTTTTTTGTGGGTTTATAGGACAGAAAATAACTAATCTAATAAAATTGTAAATCTCTCACCGATGAACCTGAAAACTGATACCACTTGATGTGGCCTTGACGATCCGGCTATACCGTACCTGACGATACGCCTCGACAACCGCTAAGCCAATCTTCGATGGTTATTGACCTTGCCGTAGGCACGATCAACCTGAACAACGAGGTTCGAGTTCCTGCAAGCAACCGAAGAACCGGCAAGAACAAAGATGAATTGCAACTGAAATTGCGGATAATAAACTGAGCACACGAACTAGATGAAAAGTTGGGGTTTCACTGTGGATCTGACAAGGCGTAATCCTACACGTCTCGTAGATGCGAATTATAGCGATGGCTAGACAATACAATAAAACCCGAGTTAAATCCTAGACCGGCTATTACTATTTATTGAAATCCAAAGGAGCGTGCGGCGGCCTCGATGTGTCCCCTCGCTGATGGAAAACGTGGCTGACACGTTGTCATGAGGAGGCCCACTTCGTTTCCTTGATTCCCTTGTGAACTTGTGATAGAAAAAAACCAATTAAGATTCACCGTGTGGTTGCTACACACATGGGCCTTGCATTGAACGCGTGGAAAGACATGCGCATGCATGTATGTGTTCCAATGCCCACGATGCTTGTGGCTGCTCCTGTGTGACTACATGAGGCTCACTTTGCTTGGATAATTGACATCACTTTTTCCTTGTGTATGTGTAGAATTTATTTGACCGATCTCCGCATTTTCACACGAGGCTTGTACAAGTCTTCGACATTTCTACAAAAGATAGAAGATTTTGTCGTATATCTGTTTCGAAAAATAAAATAATGATTCATATAATTTGTATTAGAATTCACCTGATAATTATCTTTAAGCATAACAACTATGGTTATATCCGTCGGGTCTATGTCCATATCATCCTCCCTTTCTTGAAAACAAAGCCGTCCTCGACTTTGGATAATCTGAAAATGGACTAACCAAAAAGACAAGATGTATACATGGTATATATATATATAAGTCATCCGTTTTAACTTCTCTCCATTTGTGTACCATTAATATCTTCATGCTTGAGTTTGCATAATGCATGAGATAAAGGTCCAACGAATTATCACATGAAATATACCAACATGTAATGTTACAACTTAGTTTGCACATAAAAGTGAAGATCATATTTATTTCATGCATTTTGTAATGCCCATCATTAAACCATCCCAACATAGGTAGATAACTATTAGGAATATCCAAATTAGCAGGTGTATATAAGCAATCGTGCAACATACTATTCGGCATGTAATCAACAACGATGTTGGAGGTCATATTAAAATGATCAAGCATTGGCTTGTTAATATTCGCTTTCAAGCTAGTAAGATCATCACATGTGATACAAATTGTATGCACCAAGAATTCATTGTCTATGCATTCCTCACCAATCAAATTAAAAGTAAGTTTAGGCGCATAAACACTTTTCAGAGAAAGCAAACATGTGATTTCAACTATTTTGGTTCTCGCATGTGACAAACTCATAGGTGGATCCATCAAAATAGAATACAAAGAATTAGCGTGAGAAATTCTAGCTAATACTTCCTCATGTTTAACCAATTGTATGTGACCCAAATCAGATTTAACAATCAAGTCACGCGGGTCAATCTCAATTGCCTTTAATTCAGCGGGTAAACTTAAATGAGCAAGATGATCATCCAAAATAGGTGGTGTGAGAAAATCAGTACCTTCGTTATTACCTTGTAGTCCTCGCTCATATGAAGTTAGAACGGTCGGTGGCAATGCCTCGTAAACTCCATGTGACACAATCATTGTTGGTGGTGCGGGGGAGGAAGTAACCTTCTTTGATGGGGATTCCATCACACGCTTGTTCGTCGTGTATATGCGTCCTCTTAATTTATGTTCAGCTTTACACGCAAGACGAAACAAATGGTCGACAGACTATAGTTCTTCATGCATTATTATGTCTTTTATGTCATGGTTTAAACCTCTCCAAAATCTATTCAGGAATTCTTCTTCACATTCTTCTAAGCCACAACGAAACAAAGCCGTACACAAATTATCGTAACATTCTTCAACAGTGTTATTGCCTTGTGCTAAGCGTTGCAATTTTCTAAGCAAATCACTATCATGGTATGAAGGAACAAATCGGTTTCACATAACAAGTTTTAAAGCTTTCCAAGTGGTAGGTCTATTACAAATATTTTCCTTGCAATAATTTCTCCACCAAACTAAAGCAAAACCGAAAAAGCTTTTAGTGGCATCATTTATTTTCTTATGCTCAGAAAAATCACGGCTACCAAATATTTCTTCTACCTCAATTTCCCAATCAATATATGAATCAGGGTCATATTTACCCTCGAAATTTGGCAAAGAGGTAACTTGATGATGTGTGTTTCTACCATGATGCAGATCATGTGACAGTCGTTGTACCTTTTGTGGTGGGTAAGAGTGATCTGTACCAAAATGTGGCAAGGCATCTCCCAGAATAGACACAACCCAACCGTTGACCGTTCTAGAATCTGCCATGGTTAGTACCACACAAAAACAAAATCACAAGTATAATGTTCCTATGGTACCACTCGGAGGTGGTGGGAAAAATTCTCTCAACACTCTAGCAATTACCAAGCTCTTATCAGTTCTTACCGTGCTGCAGTGGTTGTCGGCCGTTGGCAATGTCAATAGTTATCAAAAGATTGATTAGCGATTACCAAGTGACCGAACATGATACAATATAGGTAGTGGAGCTTGGTGATGGTTTCCTCAACTCACAATATCAGTGGCACAATTAAGCAAAAAGTAATGCAAGTTGAATAATTGTTCGAACTTCTAACTAGTGCTGGCAGTCGACTAGTAAGAAATAAAACAATCTAAGCCTAGATACTGAATCAAGGGAGGAAACCGATAAAAATACGATAGCTCTAAATAGCCAGATATAAGTGAGGTATAAACGCAGTGTAGGCGCAACCAAGAACAGAAAATGTCCAGCAACTATTACTTATATGAGCAGAGTAAAAGTTCAGGACAATAAAATATAGTATCCAAAGATTGTAACCGGCCTGAACTTTGCAAAATCTTCTCTCTATCTTTTTTTTGCTCTTTTTTCCTTTCTTTTTTTCTTTCTTTTTGCTCTTTTTTTCTCTTTTTTTAGGCCGATTGCTACAAGAATCACGGACAGACTTCAAGTCACAAGAGAGAGGAGAGAAAAAAACCAAAGCTGCTGAATAAGTTGCAACGAAAACTAGCTAGAAGTGCTTCAACGTTGAGATTAGCTAGTACTAATACTAGTGTACAGGATCAGCCAGCAAGGATTTTGGGGTGTGGCGCGTGGAGACAGACACAGATGATTGGGTGTATGGCATCTTGCGTGTGGTCTGGCCTCTCGCGAAGCACGACGCGTATATAGATGCGGATGGGACTCACGCGCAGTGCCAGACACGATGGCTGTGTGTCTGGGCGTTCACGTAGACTGGGTGGGTACCACGCGAAGCAAAACGCGTAGCAAGCACAGGCGCGTGATGCAGACAGGTGGTGGGTGTCAGGTGCAAAGATGCTCGTAAAGCGGTAGACAGGACGGACTTTTGAACTGATGCGACCTCGGATTGCACGCAAAAATTCAGCAAACTAGAAACAATCTAATGCAATCTTGTTTTTTTAGATTACGTATGAGCTGACGGCGGAAAAATATGGTGGACAAAAACAAGGGTCGATCTAGTAGATGACTTTCTCTCAAATTAATCTAAACAAACACTAACTGTAGGATGAATGCAACAAAAAACTCAACTACGCAAATACTAGAAGCAAAAGTTGCTAAAGGCTAAAAAGGTAGGTGTAAAGGATGAACTAATCTAAATTTTTTTGGCTTTTTTGTGGGTTTATAGGACAGAAAATAACTAATCTAATAAAATTGTAAATCTCTCACCGATGAACCTGAAAACTGATACCACTTGATGTGGCCTTGACGATCCGGCTATACCGTACCTGACGATACGCCTCGACAACCGCTAAGCCAATCTTCGATGGTTATTGACCTTGCCGTAGGCACGATCAACCTGAACAACGAGGTTCGAGTTCCTGCAAGCAACCGAAGAACCGGCAAGAACAAAGATGAATTGCAACTGAAATTGCGGATAATAAACTGAGCACACGAACTAGATGAAAAGTTGGGGTTTCACTGTGGATCTGACAAGGCGTAGTCCTACACGTCTCGTAGATGCGAATTATAGCGATGGCTAGACAATACAATAAAACCCGAGTTAAATCCTAGACCGGCTATTACTATTTATTGAAATCCAAAGGAGCGTGCGGCGGCCTCGATGTGTCCCCTCGCTGATGGAAAACGTGGCTGACACGTTGTCATGAGGAGGCCCACTTCGTTTCCTTGATTCCCTTGTGAACTTGTGATAGAAAAAAACCAATTAAGATTCACCGTGTGGTTGCTACACACATGGGCCTTGCATTGAACGCGTGGAAAGACATGCGCATGCATGTATGTGTTCCAATGCCCACGATGCTTGTGGCTGCTCCTGTGTGACTACATGAGGCTCACTTTGCTTGGATAATTGACATCACTTTTTCCTTGTGTATGTGTAGAATTTATTTGACCGATCTCCGCATTTTCACACGAGGCTTGTACAAGTCTTCGACATTTCTACAAAAGATAGAAGATTTTGTCGTATATCTGTTTCGAAAAATAAAATAATGATTCATATAATTTGTATTAGAATTCACCTGATAATTATCTTTAAGCATAACAACTATGGTTATATCCGTCGGGTCTATGTCCATATCATCCTCCCTTTCTTGAAAACAAAGCCGTCCTCGACTTTGGATAATCTGAAAATGGACTAACCAAAAAGACAAGATGTATACATGGTATATATATATATAAGTCATCCGTTTTAACTTCTCTCCATTTGTGTACCATTAATATCTTCATGCTTGAGTTTGCATAACGCATGAGATAAAGGTCCAACGAATTATCACATGAAATATACCAACATGTAATGTTACAACTTAGTTTGCACATAAAAGTGAAGATCATATTTATTTCATGCATTTTGTAATGCCCATCATTAAACCATCCCAACATAGGTAGATAACTATTAGGAATATCCAAATTAGCAGGTGTATATAAGCAATCGTGCAACATACTATTCGGCATGTAATCAACAACGATGTTGGAGGTCATATTAAAATGATCAAGCATTGGCTTGTTAATATTCGCTTTCAAGCTAGTAAGATCATCACATGTGATACAAATTGTATGCACCAAGAATTCATTGTCTATGCATTCCTCACCAATCAAATTAAAAGTAAGTTTAGGCCATAAACACTTTTCAGAGAAAGCAAACATGTGATTTCAACTATTTTGGTTCTCGCATGTGACAAACTCATAGGTGGATCCATCAAAATAGAATACAAAGAATTAGCGTGAGAAATTCTAGCTAATACTTCCTCATGTTTAACCAATTGTATGTGACCCAAATCAGATTTAACAATCAAGTCACGCGGGTCAATCTCAATTGCCTTTAATTCAGCGGGTAAACTTAAATGAGCAAGATGATCATCCAAAATAGGTGGTGTGAGCAAATCAGTACCTTCGTTATTACCTTGTAGTCCTCGCTCATATGAAGTTAGAACGGTCGGTGGCAATGCCTCGTAAACTCCATGTGACACAATCATTGTTGGTGGTGCGGCGGAGGAAGTAACCTTCTTTGATGGGGATTCCATCACACGCTTGTTCGTCGTGTATATGCGTCCTCTTAATTTATGTTCAGCTTTACACGCAAGACGAAACAAATGGTCGACAGACTATAGTTCTTCATGCATTATTATGTCTTTTATGTCATGGTTTAAACCTCTCCAAAATCTATTCAGGAATTCTTCTTCACATTCTTCTAAGCCACAACGAAACAAAGCCGTACACAAATTATCGTAACATTCTTCAACAGTGTTATTGCCTTGTGCTAAGCGTTGCAATTTTCTAAGCAAATCACTATCATGGTATGAAGGAACAAATCGGTTTCGCATAACAAGTTTTAAAGCTTTCCAAGTGGTAGGTCTATTACAAATATTTTCCTTGCAATAATTTCTCCACCAAACTAAAGCAAAACCGAAAAAGCTTTTAGTGGCATCATTTATTTTCTTATGCTCAGAAAAATCACGGCTACCAAATATTTCTTCTACCTCAATTTCCCAATCAATATATGAATCAGGGTCATATTTACCCTCGAAATTTGGCAAAGAGGTAACTTGATGATGTGTGTTTCTACCATGATGCAGATCATGTGACAGTCGTTGTACCTTTTGTGGTGGGTAAGAGTGATCTGTACCAAAATGTGGCAAGGCATCTCCCAGAATAGACACAACCCAACCGTTGACCGTTCTAGAATCTGCCATGGTTAGTACCACACAAAAACAAAATCACAAGTATAATGTTCCTATGGTACCACTCGGAGGTGGTGGGAAAAATTCTCTCAACACTCTAGCAATTACCAAGCTCTTATCAGTTCTTACCGTGCTGCAGTGGTTGTCGGCCGTTGGCAATGTCAATAGTTATCAAAAGATTGATTAGCGATTACCAAGTGACCGAACATGATACAATATAGGTAGTGGAGCTTGGTGATGGTTTCCTCAACTCACAATATCAGTGGCACAATTAAGCAAAAAGTAATGCAAGTTGAATAATTGTTCGAACTTCTAACTAGTGCTGGCAGTCGACTAGTAAGAAATAAAACAATCTAAGCCTAGATACTGAATCAAGGGAGGAAACCGATAAAAATACGATAGCTCTAAATAGCCAGATATAAGTGAGGTATAAACGCAGTGTAGGCGCAACCAAGAACAGAAAATGTCCAGCAACTATTACTTATATGAGCAGAGTAAAAGTTCAGGACAATAAAATATAGTATCCAAAGATTGTAACCGGCCTGAACTTTGCAAAATCTTCTCTCTATCTTTTTTTTGCTCTTTTTTCCTTTCTTTTTTTCTTTCTTTTTGCTCTTTTTTTCTCTTTTTTTAGGCCGATTGCTACAAGAATCACGGACAGACTTCAAGTCACAAGAGAGAGGAGAGAAAAAAACCAAAGCTGCTGAATAAGTTGCAACGAAAACTAGCTAGAAGTGCTTCAACGTTGAGATTAGCTAGTACTAATACTAGTGTACAGGATCAGCCAGCAAGGATTTTGGGGTGTGGCGCGTGGAGACAGACACAGATGATTGGGTGTATGGCATCTTGCGTGTGGTCTGGCCTCTCGCGAAGCACGACGCGTATATAGATGCGGATGGGACTCACGCGCAGTGCCAGACACGATGGCTGTGTGTCTGGGCGTTCACGTAGACTGGGTGGGTACCACGCGAAGCAAAACGCGTAGCAAGCACAGGCGCGTGATGCAGACAGGTGGTGGGTGTCAGGTGCAAAGATGCTCGTAAAGCGGTAGACAGGACGGACTTTTGAACTGATGCGACCTCGGATTGCACGCAAAAATTCAGCAAACTAGAAACAATCTAATGCAATCTTGTTTTTTTAGATTACGTATGAGCTGACGGCGGAAAAATATGGTGGACAAAAACAAGGGTCGATCTAGTAGATGACTTTCTCTCAAATTAATCTAAACAAACACTAACTGTAGGATGAATGCAACAAAAAACTCAACTACGCAAATACTAGAAGCAAAAGTTGCTAAAGGCTAAAAAGGTAGGTGTAAAGGATGAACTAATCTAAATTTTTTTGGCTTTTTTGTGGGTTTATAGGACAGAAAATAACTAATCTAATAAAATTGTAAATCTCTCACCGATGAACCTGAAAACTGATACCACTTGATGTGGCCTTGACGATCCGGCTATACCGTACCTGACGATACGCCTCGACAACCGCTAAGCCAATCTTCGATGGTTATTGACCTTGCCGTAGGCACGATCAACCTGAACAACGAGGTTCGAGTTCCTGCAAGCAACCGAAGAACCGGCAAGAACAAAGATGAATTGCAACTGAAATTGCGGATAATAAACTGAGCACACGAACTAGATGAAAAGTTGGGGTTTCACTGTGGATCTGACAAGGCGTAGTCCTACACGTCTCGTAGATGCGAATTATAGCGATGGCTAGACAATACAATAAAACCCGAGTTAAATCCTAGACCGGCTATTACTATTTATTGAAATCCAAAGGAGCGTGCGGCGGCCTCGATGTGTCCCCTCGCTGATGGAAAACGTGGCTGACACGTTGTCATGAGGAGGCCCACTTCGTTTCCTTGATTCCCTTGTGAACTTGTGATAGAAAAAAACCAATTAAGATTCACCGTGTGGTTGCTACACACATGGGCCTTGCATTGAACGCGTGGAAAGACATGCGCATGCATGTATGTGTTCCAATGCCCACGATGCTTGTGGCTGCTCCTGTGTGACTACATGAGGCTCACTTTGCTTGGATAATTGACATCACTTTTTCCTTGTGTATGTGTAGAATTTATTTGACCGATCTCCGCATTTTCACACGAGGCTTGTACAAGTCTTCGACATTTCTACAAAAGATAGAAGATTTTGTCGTATATCTGTTTCGAAAAATAAAATAATGATTCATATAATTTGTATTAGAATTCACCTGATAATTATCTTTAAGCATAACAACTATGGTTATATCCGTCGGGTCTATGTCCATATCATCCTCCCTTTCTTGAAAACAAAGCCGTCCTCGACTTTGGATAATCTGAAAATGGACTAACCAAAAAGACAAGATGTATACATGGTATATATATATATAAGTCATCCGTTTTAACTTCTCTCCATTTGTGTACCATTAATATCTTCATGCTTGAGTTTGCATAACGCATGAGATAAAGGTCCAACGAATTATCACATGAAATATACCAACATGTAATGTTACAACTTAGTTTGCACATAAAAGTGAAGATCATATTTATTTCATGCATTTTGTAATGCCCATCATTAAACCATCCCAACATAGGTAGATAACTATTAGGAATATCCAAATTAGCAGGTGTATATAAGCAATCGTGCAACATACTATTCGGCATGTAATCAACAACGATGTTGGAGGTCATATTAAAATGATCAAGCATTGGCTTGTTAATATTCGCTTTCAAGCTAGTAAGATCATCACATGTGATACAAATTGTATGCACCAAGAATTCATTGTCTATGCATTCCTCACCAATCAAATTAAAAGTAAGTTTAGGCCATAAACACTTTTCAGAGAAAGCAAACATGTGATTTCAACTATTTTGGTTCTCGCATGTGACAAACTCATAGGTGGATCCATCAAAATAGAATACAAAGAATTAGCGTGAGAAATTCTAGCTAATACTTCCTCATGTTTAACCAATTGTATGTGACCCAAATCAGATTTAACAATCAAGTCACGCGGGTCAATCTCAATTGCCTTTAATTCAGCGGGTAAACTTAAATGAGCAAGATGATCATCCAAAATAGGTGGTGTGAGCAAATCAGTACCTTCGTTATTACCTTGTAGTCCTCGCTCATATGAAGTTAGAACGGTCGGTGGCAATGCCTCGTAAACTCCATGTGACACAATCATTGTTGGTGGTGCGGCGGAGGAAGTAACCTTCTTTGATGGGGATTCCATCACACGCTTGTTCGTCGTGTATATGCGTCCTCTTAATTTATGTTCAGCTTTACACGCAAGACGAAACAAATGGTCGACAGACTATAGTTCTTCATGCATTATTATGTCTTTTATGTCATGGTTTAAACCTCTCCAAAATCTATTCAGGAATTCTTCTTCACATTCTTCTAAGCCACAACGAAACAAAGCCGTACACAAATTATCGTAACATTCTTCAACAGTGTTATTGCCTTGTGCTAAGCGTTGCAATTTTCTAAGCAAATCACTATCATGGTATGAAGGAACAAATCGGTTTCGCATAACAAGTTTTAAAGCTTTCCAAGTGGTAGGTCTATTACAAATATTTTCCTTGCAATAATTTCTCCACCAAACTAAAGCAAAACCGAAAAAGCTTTTAGTGGCATCATTTATTTTCTTATGCTCAGAAAAATCACGGCTACCAAATATTTCTTCTACCTCAATTTCCCAATCAATATATGAATCAGGGTCATATTTACCCTCGAAATTTGGCAAAGAGGTAACTTGATGATGTGTGTTTCTACCATGATGCAGATCATGTGACAGTCGTTGTACCTTTTGTGGTGGGTAAGAGTGATCTGTACCAAAATGTGGCAAGGCATCTCCCAGAATAGACACAACCCAACCGTTGACCGTTCTAGAATCTGCCATGGTTAGTACCACACAAAAACAAAATCACAAGTATAATGTTCCTATGGTACCACTCGGAGGTGGTGGGAAAAATTCTCTCAACACTCTAGCAATTACCAAGCTCTTATCAGTTCTTACCGTGCTGCAGTGGTTGTCGGCCGTTGGCAATGTCAATAGTTATCAAAAGATTGATATAGCGATTACCAAGTGACCGAACAGGATACAATATAGGTAGTGGAGCTTGGTGATGGTTTCCTCAACTCACAATATCAGTGGCACAATTAAGCAAAAAGTAATGCAAGTTGAATAATTGTTCGAACTTCTAACTAGTGCTGGCAGTCGACTAGTAAGAAATAAAACAATCTAAGCCTAGATACTGAATCAAGGGAGGAAACCGATAAAAATACGATAGCTCTAAATAGCCAGATATAAGTGAGGTATAAACGCAGTGTAGGCGCAACCAAGAACAGAAAATGTCCAGCAACTATTACTTATATGAGCAGAGTAAAAGTTCAGGACAATAAAATATAGTATCCAAAGATTGTAACCGGCCTGAACTTTGCAAAATCTTCTCTCTATCTTTTTTTTGCTCTTTTTTCCTTTCTTTTTTTCTTTCTTTTTGCTCTTTTTTTAGGCCGATTGCTACAAGAATCACGGACAGACTTCAAGTCACAAGAGAGAGGAGAGAAAAAAAACCAAAGCTGCTGAATAAGTTGCAACGAAAACTAGCTAGAAGTGCTTCAACGTTGAGATTAGCTAGTACTAATACTAGTGTACAGGATCAGCCAGCAAGGATTTTGGGGTGTGGCGCGTGGAGACAGACACAGATGATTGGGTGTATGGCATCTTGCGTGTGGTCTGGCCTCTCGCGAAGCACGACGCGTATATAGATGCGGATGGGACTCACGCGCAGTGCCAGACACGATGGCTGTGTGTCTGGGCGTTCACGTAGACTGGGTGGGTACCACGCGAAGCAAAATGCGTAGCAAGCACAGGCGCGTGATGCAGAGAGGTGGTGGGTGTCAGGTGCAAAGATGCTCGTAAAGCGGTAGACAGGACGGACTTTTGAACTGATGCGACCTCGGATTGCACGCAAAAATTCAGCAAACTAGAAACAATCTAATGCAATCTTGTTTTTTTAGATTACGTATGAGCTGACGGCGGAAAAATATGGTGGACAAAAACAAGGGTCGATCTAGTAGATGACTTTCTCTCAAATTAATCTAAACCAACACTAACTGTAGGATGAATGCAACAAAAAACTCAACTACGCAAATACTAGAAGCAAAAGTTGCTAAAGGCTAAAAAGGTAGGTGTAAAGGATGAACTAATCTAAAATTTTTTGGCTTTTTTGTGGGTTTATAGGACAGAAAATAACTAATCTAATAAAATTGTAAATCTCTCACCGATGAACCTGAAAACTGATACCACTTGATGTGGCCTTGACGATCCGGCTATACCGTACCCGACGATACGCCTCGACAACCGCTAAACCAATCTTCGATGGTTATTGACCTTGCTGTAGGCACGATCAACCTGAACAACGAGGTTCGAGTTCCTGCAAGCAACCGAAGAACCGGCAAGAACAAAGATGAATTGCAACTGAAATTGCGGATAATAAACTGAGCACACGAACTAGATGAAAAGTTGGGGTTTCACTGTGGATCTGACAAGGCGGTAGTCCTACACGTCTCGTAGATGCGAATTGTAGCGATGGCTAGACAATACAATAAAACCGGAGTTAAACCCTAGACCGGCTATTACTATTTATTGAAATCCAAAGGAGCGTGCGGCGGCCTCGATGTGTCCCCTCGCTGATGGAAAACGTGGCTGACACGTTGTCATGAGGAGGCCCACTTCGTTTCCTTGATTCCCTTGTGAACTTGTGATAGAAAAAAACCAATTAAGATTCACCGTGTGGTTGCTACACACATGGGCCTTGCATTGAACGCATGCAAAGACATGCGCATGCATGTATGTGTTCCAATGCCCACGATGCTTGTGGCTGCTCCTGTGTGACTACATGAGGCTCACTTTGCTTGGATAATTGACATCACTTTTTCCTTGTGTATGTGTAGAATTTATTTGACCGATCTCCGCATTTTCACACGAGGCTTGTACAAGTCTTCGACATTTCTACAAAAGATAGAAGATTTTGTCGTATATCTGTTTCGAAAAATAAAATAATGATTCATATAATTTGTATTAGAATTCACCTGATAATTATCTTTAAGCATAACAACTATGGTTATATCCGTCGGGTCTATGTCCATATCATCCTCCCTTTCTTGAAAACAAAGCCGTCCTCGACTTTGGATAATCTGAAAATGGACTAACCAAAAAGACAAGATGTATACATGGTATATATATATAAGTCATCCGTTTTAACTTCTCTCCATTTGTGTACCATTAATATCTTCATGCTTGAGTAATTTGCATAACGCATGAGATAAAGGTCCAACGAATTATCACATGAAATATACCAACATGTAATGTTACAACTTAGTTTGCACATAAAAGTGAAGATCATATTTATTTCATGCATTTTGTAATGCCCATCATTAAACCATCCCAACATAGGTAGATAACTATTAGGAATATCCAAATTAGCAGGTGTATATAAGCAATCGTGCAACATACTATTCGGCATGTAATCAACAACGATGTTGGAGGTCATATTCAAATGATCAAGCATTGGCTTGTTAATATTCGCTTTCAAGCTAGTAAGATCATCACATGTGATACAAATTGTATGCACCAAGAATTCATTGTCTATGCATTCCTCACCAATCAAATTAAAAGTAAGTTTAGGCGCATAAACACTTTTCAGAGAAAGCAAACATGTGAGTTCAGCTATTTTGGTTCTCGCATGTGACAAACTCATAGGTGGATCCATCAAAATAGAATACAAAGAATTAGCGTGAGAAATTCTAGCTAAAACTTCCTCATGTTTAACCAATTGTATGTGACCCAAATCAGATTTAACAATCAAGTCACGCGGGTCAATCTCAATTGCCTTTAATTCAGCGGGTAAACTTAAATGAGCAAGATGATCATCCAAAATAGGTGGTGTGAGCAAATCAGTACCTTCGTTATTACCTTGTAGTCCTCGCTCATATGAAGTTAGAACGGTCGGTGGCGATGCCTCGTAAACTCCATGTGACACAATCATTGTTGGTGGTGCGGCGGAGGAAGTAACCTTCTTTGATGGGGATTCCATCACACGCTTGTCCGTCGTGTATATGCGTCCTCTTAATTTCTGTTCAGCTTTACACGCAAGACGAAACAAATGGTCGACAGAATATAGTTCTTCATGCATTATTATGTCTTTTATGTCATGGTTTAAACCTCTCCAAAATCTATTCAGGAATTCTTCTTCACATTCTTCTAAGCCACAACGAAACAAAGCCGTACACAAATTATCGTAATATTCTTCAACAGTGTTATTGCCTTGTGCTAAGCGTTGCAATTTTCTAAGCAAATCACTATCATGGTATGAAGGAACAAATCGGTTTCGCATAACAAGTTTTAAAGCTTTCCAAGTGGTAGGTCTATTACAAATATTTTCCTTGCAATAATTTCTCCACCAAACTAAAGCAAAACCGAAAAAGCTTTTAGTGGCATCATTTATTTTCTTATGCTCAGAAAAATCACGGCTACCAAATATTTCTTCTACCTCAATTTCCCAATCAATATATGAATCAAGGTCATATTTACCCTCGAAATTTGGCAAAGAGGTAACTTGATGATGTGTGTTTCTACCATGATGCAGATCATGTGACAGTCGTTGTACCTTTTGTGGTGGGTAAGAGTGATCTGTACCAAAATGTGGCAAGGCATCTCTCAGAATAGACACAACCCAACCGTTGACCGTTCTAGAATCTGCCATGGTTAGTACCACACCAAAACAAAATCACAAGTATAATGTTCCTATGGTACCACTCGGAGGTGGTGGGAAAAATTCTCTCAACACTCTAGCAATTACCAAGCTCTTATCAGTTCTTACCGTGCTGCAGTGGTTGTCGGCCGTTGGCAATGTCAATAGTTATCAAAAGATTGATATAGCGATTACCAAGTGACCGAACAGGATACAATATAGGTAGTGGAGCTTGGTGATGGTTTCCTCAACTCACAATATCAGTGGCACAATTAAGCAAAAAGTAATGCAAGTTGAATAATTGTTCGAACTTCTAACTAGTGCTGGCAGTCGACTAGTAAGAAATAAAACAATCTAAGCCTAGATACTGAATCAAGGGAGGAAACCGATAAAAATACGATAGCTCTAAATAGCCAGATATAAGTGAGGTATAAACGCAGTGTAGGCGCAACCAAGAACAGAAAATGTCCAGCAACTATTACTTATATGAGCAGAGTAAAAGTTCAGGACAATAAAATATAGTATCCAAAGATTGTAACCGGCCTGAACTTTGCAAAATCTTCTCTCTATCTTTTTTTTGCTCTTTTTTCCTTTCTTTTTTTCTTTCTTTTTGCTCTTTTTTTCTCTTTTTTTAGGCCGATTGCTACAAGAATCACGGACAGACTTCAAGTCACAAGAGAGAGGAGAGAAAAAAAAACCAAAGCTGTTGAATAAGTTGCAACGAAAACTAGCTAGAAGTGCTTCAACGTTGAGATTAGCTAGTACTAATACTAGTGTACAGGATCAGCCAGCAAGGATTTTGGGGTGTGGCGCGTGGAGACAGACACAGATGATTGGGTGTATGGCATCTTGCGTGTGGTCTGGCCTCTCGCGAAGCACGACGCGTATATAGATGCGGATGGGACTCACGCGCAGTGCCAGACACGATGGCTGTGTGTCTGGGTGGAATCAACACGTACACTTGTCCCTTCTTTCCCTGCATTTTGGAGCTTCCCTTCGTTATCTTGGTTGTGCGGAAATCTGACGACTACTGCTGTACTTGCGGTAGTACCGCAAGTACAAACGGTAGTACCGTTGTGTCACGGTAGTACCGCTCCTCTGGAGCGTTAGTACCGCGGCTCCCAGGCCTTGTGCCGCTCCGGTGCGGTAGTAGGGGCGGATGTAATTTTTTACATCCGCGCCCCCCATGGTAGTACCGCTCATCCAGCGCGGTAGTATCGCGGGGGCCCACGGTAGTACCGCTCCCTAGGAGTCGTAGTACCGTGGCCCTCCTGCCTAGTACCGCAGTGTCACGGTAGTAGGCGCGGATGTAATTTTTTACATCCGCGCCCACAACGGTAGTACCGCGCCTCACGAGCGGTAGTACCGCGTCGGATTTTTGTACCACCTCAGTTTCAGCGGAAGCAGGCACAGATGTAATTTATTTCATCTGCGCTCTTCCCAGGCCGTGACTTTCCTGCCTTGCGGTAGTACCGCAAGGGGGAGCGGTAGTACCGCGCAAGCGGTAGTACTGCCCCCTAGTCAGGCAAGTTTCGGCCTGTGCTGCTGTCGCGGTAGTACCGTGGTCCGCCACGGTAGTACCGCGCAGCCTCACGGTAGTACCATGCGTCGCGGGCTGAAAATGTGGATAACGGTTGGATTTTTCTTACGACTATATAAGGGGTGTCTTCTACCTCTAGTTGACTACCTCTTCCACCTCTAAGCTCCATTGTTGCTCCAAGCTCCATTGTCGCCCGATCTCTCTCCCTAGCCAATCAAACTTGTTGATTTGCTCGGGATTGGGTGACAAGGTTCCGATCTACACTCCCACCACAGGATATTTGATTCCCCCCACTTATCCCTAGCGGATCTTGTTACTCTTGGGTGTTTGAGCACCCTAGACGGTTGAGGTCACCTCGAAGCCATACTCCATTGTGGTGAAGCTTCGTGGTGTTGTTGGGAGCCTCCAATTGTTGTGGAGATTGCCCCAACCTTGTTTGTAAAGGTTCGGTCGCCGCCTTCAAGGGAACCAATAGTAGAATCACGGCATCTCGCATTGTGTGAGGGCGTGAGGAGAGTACGGTGGCCCTAGTGGCTTCTTGGGGAGCATTGTGCCTCCACACCGCTCTAACGGAGACGTACTTCCCCTTAAAAGGAAGGAACTCCAGTAACACATCCTCGTCTCCACCGGCTCCACTCTTGGTTATTTCGTGCCTTTACTTTTGCAAGCTTTCTTGTGTTACATCCTTTAATTGCATGTGTGCTAGTTGTTATTGCATCATATAGGTTGCTCACTTAGTTGCACATCTAGACAACCTATTTTGTTGCAAAGTTTAATTTGGTAAAGAAAAGCTTAAAATTGTTAGTTGCCTATTCACCCCCCCCCCCCCCTCTAGTCAACCATATCGATCCTTTCAAACGGAAACAATTTTTAAACTCCCCCCAAAAAACTGAAAAATACGAACATTTTTTTAGAATACTAGAATATTTTTTGAGTGGCAAAACAGTTTTTGAATACGCGAATATTTTTGAAAAATGGGAACTTTTTATGAATCTCCGGAACAAAATTTGAAAACACCAACATTTTTTTAAACTCAAGAACAAAATTCAAAGCACGAACAATTTTTGAAAATTGTGAACAATTTTTGAAATCCTAGAACAAAATTTGAAAACAAGAACGTTATTTTAAAAATAGTGAACATATTTTAAACTCCCGAATTTTTTTTGAAAACACCAACATTTTTTGAAACTCCAGAACAAAATTCAAAGCACGATTTTTATTTAAAATTGCGAACAATTTTCGAAATACCAGAACAAAATATGAAAACAAGAATATTATTTAAAAAATTGTGAACATATTTTAAACTCGCGAACAAAATTTGAAAACACCAATATTTTTTGAAACTCCATAACAAAATTCAAAGCATGAACAATTTTTGAAAATTGCAAACAATTTTTAAAATCTCAGATCAAAATTTGAAAACAAGAACATTATTTAAAATGTCGTGAACATTTTTTAAACTCACAAACTAAATTTGAAAACCCAAATATTATTGTAAATTTGAGACAATTTTCATAATACTGAAAAAAATTGAGATGCTGTGAAATTTTGATCAATTTTTGGAAAGCACGAATATTTTTTGAATTTCTGAATACAATTTGGAAACATTTTTTTGAAACATTGAACAAATTATGATAAATAAACTTTTTTGAAAATTAAGAACATTTTTCCAAAAACGCAAAAAAATGAAAAAAGAGAGAAAAAAGAACAGGTAAAAAGAGAGAGAAGAATAAACAAATAGGAAAGAAAAAGAAAAACAAAAAAACCGGTTCAGGAACCTACTAGAAGGTTCCCCAAACCGGGAAAACCCGGCTGGAACCTTCCAGCAGGTTCCAAAACCGGTTCGGAGGAACGCTTCTAATGGGCCGGCCCGTTTTGTTCGATCGCTGAGAAACAGTGTGCGATACCCCGACATTTTGATGCAGAATGTGTCGTATAGGATTTTCCGCACGCCACAACCCGCTTCGATTCTCTTGTGCTACGATCATCACGCTTTTTGCGCCGCCACTTCCTCGTGCGATCTTCCGATCGAGTCTCCACCCATCGCCTGCCGTAGCATCGCCTGCCGCCACGGCCAGCGAGGCTGTCCGTGAAGGAGAGGAGCACAACAAATATGCCCCAGCGGTCCAGCCTTCTTCAAGTGAAAATCAGAAGAAAATCAGAAGGGGACTGATCAAGATCCACAATTGCTGGAAGGTTAGTCTCTTCATTAGGCGGCAAAAAAAGGTCTCTTCATCTCTTGATCTTTAATCTCTTAAGACTTGTGTAGTTGTGCCATAAAAGAAATCTAAAAACATCAGAAATCGATTAAATAATATCGGGTGTCCTTATTCAATTATACTCGTGTATAGACATGAAGAGGAATAGAACAATGGAATCCAACTATCCAAGCCTAGAGATCCTAATTGATTGTTCCTCTTAACCATTAAGGGGGATTGGATTAGGAGAAGAACCATCATCATGATTTTTTGTTGGTTAATATGATTGATAACTAAATGATCGACATGAAAATTAGAGTTTGAACCCATTCTGACATAGTACCATCTGGAAAATTATTTTCTATGCAATATAACTAATTTAGATACTATTCTTTTTATCAAAGATGGGCATACTGCTAACAATTTTGTAGTGTTTATTTGTTTATACTAACTAGTAATTATGTATGTGCAATGCACGTATTAGGTAGGATATTAGCGGCACGTTATATTAGGTAAGGTATATTTGTGGCACATTGATATTTCGTAAGATATTAATTGCTTTCTTCGCGGGAATGGTAAGATATTAATTACATGGCAGATTTCATGGGATAGAGTTGAGTCTAAACATGTTTATAACCAATGGCAGTGATGGATAATTAGAGCGTTAAATGTGTTTGGTGCTTAACTTTAGAGCAATTTGAACCGCTAGATCACATTATTTGACGGCTGAGATGGTTTGGATCTGCCCCTTTGGGTCTTTTTATATTGGTATAGATGAAAATATGAGGCCAGATTTATCGTTTTTTGCATACTTTAAACTTCTTATGGTTTGGTCGGTGCTTATCAGCCTATAAGAGCTCAAGTCAGAAACTCGCCCCCCCCCCCAACCAAATTTCTGGCTCCGTCCCTGCATGCTTCAGCTAGTCAGCTTATTCAGTAGGTTCTTTAAGAACCGGGGTCTATGCCTATTTTTCCTTGTAGCACTGTTGTTTACGATTTTGGGTATGTCTGGGCCTGTAGCTTTACTCCGTTTTGTTCTTGTTTTATCTTTCTTCTGATTAAAACTACAATTGCTTACCGAGAAAGGTTGTCGAGAGAACAATATTGTAAGTGACTTTCGTTATCTGTTGTTTACAATCAATAACATGATATATTTATAGTAGGGAATTGTACATGGTAGAGATACATAAGCTGACAACAGCGAATACAAAATAAAGTCTAAAAGGAACAAGCAGATCTTTGAGACATTCAAACTCCTTCTTCCATGACACAATCTTGTACTTTTCTGATGGCAGCCATAGGAAAATAACAAAGGTACCAAACCATAGACCTCTAAATATTAGCGAGGGTTCTCCCATAGATTTATCTGGATTTTGTGTTTCATAAGTTTTTGCTTCGGTACAACTCCCTAAACACATTGATAGTTGAGATTAAACCATACCCCTTCATAACAAAGGGCATGATGATCATATTTTAAAAACCCTTCGCCCGCCCAGGCGCTTGTGTACATACTGCCATCCTAACAAGCGGCCCCACTAAGCCTAACAAGTGGAACCCACATGCAAGGTCCACCGCAAGTGAACCAGCAAACTATAAAATAAATGTCATGGGAAGGGGATCGAAGCCACACCCTCAGTCAACGGCTTGCAAGTCGTAACCACTACACCAAACTAATTTATGCAATTCAGGATCTCCTATTGGACGCACATTGCGTCAAAGTGTTGTTGTTTCGCACAAATGTGACAATCCGGCGATGCCCTGGGCGGACACACATTGTGTTTGGCGGTTTTGGGAACCTTCTAGAGTATCCTTTCTGGTTTTTCTGGTTTTGGGAACCTTCTACCTTCTAGAAGGTTCCCTGAACAGGTTTCCTGTTTATATTTGGTTTGTCCTTTGTTCTTTTTTCATTTTTCTGTTTATTTTCTTCTTTCTTTTTTCTTTTCTTTTCTTTTCTTTTCCATTTCTGTTTCTTTTTTATTTTTTGGTTCTTTTTTATGTTTCAAGTTTATTTTATTTTTTAAAGAGTTCATGTTTTGAAAATTGTTCGAAAACTTAAAAAATGTTCGTGCCTATAAAAAAGTTCAAATTTCATAAAAATGTTCTTTTTTTAGAAATTTTCCATAAATTAAAAAAATAGTTTCCATTTATAAAATTTGTTCAGGAATTTCAAGAAATATCCCCCTTTTCACAAATTGTTTGCATGTTTTTGTTCTTGTATGAAAACTTGATCACAAATTCAAAAAATGCTCTTGGTTTTGAATCTTTTTGTCACGTATTCAAAATTTGTTCGTGTTTCAATCTTGTTGGGATTTTCAGAATTGATCTCCCATTTGAAATTTGTTCTAAATATGAAATATGTTCGTTATTCTAAAAATAGTTCCTCTTTTAAAAAATTTGCTCATAAAACGAAAATGGTCATATTTACAAAAATATAAAGAATATTAAAAAGTGTCCCTGTTTTCAAATGATGTTCGCATTTTCAAAAAATGTTCGGAAATTTAAAAAAAATGTTCCTGCTTCTCAAAAAAATTGTAACAATTCAAAAAACGTTCCTATTACCAAGAATTGTTCAGAATGTTAAAGATTGTCTCACAAATTGAAATACGATTTATGTTTTCAAAACATGTTTGGGAATTTTGAAAAAAGTTCAACAATTAAAAAAGAGTTCGTATTATCAAATTTTGTTCTCAAAATTTAACAAGTGTTTGAGTTTTTTTTAAAATGGAAATTTCAAAAAACAATTGTACTTTTCAAAATTTGTTCCCATTATCAAAGTTTTGTTCTCAAAATTCAATAAATGTTCGTGTTTTCATCAAATGTTCAGAAATTTCAAAATTCTTTCTGTCAAAAATGTTCACGTTTTATTTGATTTTTCTAAAATTTGAGAAAAATTCTGCGTTCTTCAATAAATTATAGAATTTTCAAACATTGTTCGTTGTAAAAAAATTAGAATCTCGAAATGAAGTTTGAAACAATTGAAAAACCTGTCCAGAATCTGCTTTGCAATTAGTTCTTCTACCGTCGCGCTCCCATTTTTACACGAACGTTTGTTAGCTCCACTGGCTAGCTGGTCTCATAATGGATGGAGCTCCAAAGTTTGAATCCTGGCCAGGATTGTGTGCGCTTCCTTTTTTTCTTTTTAACATCGCCGCGCTACTGTAGAGCAAACAGACGCCCTCGCTACAGCACCCACTATTCGGCCGGCCCAGTCGCGGGGTCCCTGCGTGCGTCCCGTGGTTGTTCGACGCAAAACACGCTGAATAGGAGGGCATTTCCTATTTTGCGCCACAGGCGCCAATTAACGTGCATTTTGTTAACTGGCGCCTGCGGCGTCCGTACATTTGCCGGCCCATCTAGGTGCCGGTTCTTGATTTTTTTTTTGAAAATTCTGTGAACTTTTTTTAGATTGGTGAACTTTTTTGTAATTTAATGAACATTTGTCTTGAGAATGGATAAACGTTTTTTGATTTATGAACTTTTTTTCAGTTCCATGAACTTTTTCCGATTTCTATGAACTTTTTTCAAATTTCATGAAATTTTGCTAAGTTGGATGAACTTTTTTTCAATTTGGATGAACTTTTTGAAAATTCATGAACCTTTTTGAAAGATATGCATGTATTTTTTCACATGGATGAATTTTTTTTATTTAAATCTATAAACCTTTCTTCATTTCATATTTTTATTTTCGCAAAAATATATTAAAAAACTTGGGGGCAGCACGCTAGTGGGCCGGCGCATGCTCGCAGCGCTGCAGGCGCCGGAACGTTAACGGGCGCCTCCAGCGCTGTATAGGAGCTCCCGAATAGGAGCTCCGATGCAATTACATATAAGAAGAATTCCTTTTTTAATCCCATAGTCCATGATGGGCCAAAACCCCTTTTCAAATAAGAAGAATTACATATATATAGTTTACTTACCTACAACCCATCAAAATCAAACTATTCGTATCCATGCACTCACACTGGGAAAACTGTCGAGGATTGTTCGTTGGGCTATCTATAGGACTAGTAGTCAACATAAGAAAGTGTGACGACGCATCATTAAAAATCTTCGAATGAGATTGATAGTGTTCGGCCCCTATATGTGGAGGAAAAGTCCTACTTATGCTCATGTATATTGTGTCGGAATCTGTCCAAATGAAAGAAATAGTGAGTATTAAAACAATATTGTTACGAAAGCATCAATGTATGGTGGCTCAAAAGCATAACACTATTCTTGAATGTTTCGTAATGTATGCTTTGGCGATGATGGTCGTGGGACTTAGTTCAATGTCATCAATTCGAGGAGTCGCCGCTCAAAGGGACACTTCGTGGACTTGGGTCTAGCCAACTGGATCGAGGTCTTCAGCCTAGATTTGGGTCTTAAGGCGTTGCTCAAGTCGTGGGCCTCCCTAGGCATCTGGGTTTTATTCTTGACTTGGTCTCTGGAGTTTGTTGGCCTTTTCTTGGGCTTGGTCCCACCCGGTTGTAATCCTATTGTGATATGCCCTCGATTTTTTCGGGTCTTGTTTCTTGACAGTAGTACTCCCTTCGTTCCTAAATATGAGTCTTTTTAGAGACTCCAATATGGTCTACATGTGGAGCAAAATGAGTGAATCTACACTCTAAACTACCTCTATATACATCCGTATGTAGTCCCTATTGAAATCTCTAGAAAGACTTATATTTAGGAATGGCAGGAGTAGAAAATTGTTTATAGATGGACATATACTAGTGGCGGGTCACTATAAGTCACGCCACTGGTATCCTTCGTCCCTGTGGCAGAAAATACCATGTGCGTTGCCCATATGCCCATGCCACTACTATGGAATTAGCAGTGGCGTATCGAAATAATTCCACTTCAATGGTAAGTAGGACCAGAGCGCTTGACACGATGGAAATTGCTAGTGGCATGGGGTGTAGCTCAAGCCACTGGTATATGCTCCCTCTGTTCGGAAATACTTGTCGCAAAAATGCATCAAGATGGATGTATCTAGAACTAAAATACGTCTAGATACATCCATTCCCCCGACAACTATTTCCGGGCGGAGGGAGTACAATGTTAGTGGCGTGGGCAATACCCCCATGCCACTTGCCAATGTCGTCTGATAGAGTTTGTGGTGGCATGGAATATTAGTGGCGTTCCTATGTGAGCCACGCCACTGGTAGTATCGTGGAAGCACTATTCACATTTGACACCTACCCTCTTCTTCTTCCTCCTCATTTATTTTCACACAATTTTTACCTCTCCTTATCACTCACTCTAATTAGCCAGATTTACCTCTCTCTCTCTCACCATAATGTTGTATGGGTCGCATCACCTTTCTAGCCCGCACGAACTTTAAAGCACACCTCAGCCAAGCCCTGGAGCAACGCCTTAATCGGCCATTTCCGCGGAGCAACCCTCCCTACGGGTAAAGGAGATAATCACGGATCCGAGCTCGTTCGAGCTCATGAGACCATGGAGATGGCACGAGGTCTCATGTGCAGGCACCGCCCACCATTTTTGCACCCCTATTTCAGCCTCTTCGGCTCACAACCGAAACTCCCGTCCCCATCCCCCCATGAGTTCTTCGCCCGGCAGCGAAGCATCTTCAATGACGAGCAGGTAAGCGGCGCATCTTCTCATCAAGTCTGCGGTGGTGGACGGCGGGCGGGGGAAACAACTTTCTCTTTTTTTCTGAGCTGAGAGCGGCCTTGTTTGCTCCTCCGATGCATGTAACTGCATTCAAACCCTAGGTATTCTAGAATAAATTTGTGAGTATTGAGTAGATGTTTAGGTTGTGATGTAATTTGAGCAAGTTTTTCTTCATGATTTACTCTCAGCATGACGTATATAATGAAGTTTTGTTGCGATTTCGTAGTTTTGACATGTTTGCAGTGATGCTTTTTGATGATGTTGTGGTAGATAATGTTGTGAGTATAAGATAGATAATGTGCTCTGCTACATCATGGCATGGTGGAAATTGTGTGGTTCATAATGATCGGGTAGATAAAGGAGGTGATGTTTTTCATGATGTTGTGATAATGTGCTATAAAGGTATATTCACTGTTGTGCAATATATCTATTAGTGCAACCATTGGAGTGATGCAATTGTCTTGGTCCTAACCATTGTAAGAGATGACCACAAACGAATTTAGCCAGACCATAGTTGGCTCAAATAGGCAGCTCGACATCTCCTTTGTCTCGTACTCTCAAGTGTTTGAGGTGCCGGTTACCAAAGATGTAGACACTACATCACAATACTTAATTGGGGGCAATTAACTGCTGGTAGGTATAGTTGAACAAGGTCAAATAATCTGCTGGGACATTTTGTACTGCAGGCATAACTACCTAAGGGAAATTTAACTGCCGATACAACTGAAGAAACATGGGCAAACAGACTGCCGGTAATAATGAGGGTGTAACATCTGCCAAGAGAACTACAACCCGACATGCTATCTGCCGGGGACCATCTTTGGTGCGGGGCCAATTATTATTTTTTGAGTGGGATGGCGCGGGACGAAAATATAGTCGGGCCTAAGCGCACGCTAACAAGATCCCAAAAGCGTGCGAGCGATGAAACTTTTGGCCTGAAAAAATATAGACGCGGCATGCCCTCTGTCGGTGTCAAAACGGCGGATCTCGGGTAGGGGGTCCCGAACTGTGCGTCTAGGCGGATGGTAACAGGAGACAAGGGACACAATGTTTTACCCAGGTTCGGGCCCTCTCGATGGAGGTAAAACCCTACGTCCTGCTTGATTAATATTGATGATATGGGTAGTACAAGAGTGGATCTACCACGAGATCAAGGAGGCTAAACCCTAGAAGCTAGCCTATGGTATGATTGTTGTAATGTATGTTGTCCTACGGACTAAAGCCCTCCGGTTTATATAGACACCGGAGAGGGCTAGGGTTACACAGAGTCGGTTACAATGGTAGGAGATCTACATATCCGTATTGCCGACCTTGCCTTCCACGCCAAGGAAAATACCATCCGGACACGAGCCGGAGTCTTCAATCTTGTATCTTCGTAGTCTGGGAGTCCGGCGGATATTGATAGTCCGGCTGTCCGGACACCCCCTAGTCCAGGACTCCCTCAGTAGCCCCCGAACCAGGCTTCAATGACGATAAGTCCAGCGCGTTTATAGTCTTCGGCGTTGCAAGGCGGGTTCTCCCTTCAAATTCCATGTACCTGCCGAACAGTGTCCGGCTTCATCTCGAATACTGTGTTCCTCGGCTTCTACACCAAATAATGGCCCTCTTCCACGCGTCGCACGAATGCGAAAAGCCAGGGTGTCTTTTGCATTTCACCCCCCAATTGTGCGAGTCACCCGCCTATAAAAGAGGCAAGAATCCAGATCCAAACCACACCGTCTTCCTCCCGCGAATACTCCATCGAAGCGCCTTTGACCTAGAAATCCATTCCACCATGGATCGTCAACGCAGCTCTTCTTCACGCGCTCCCAGCCCACCGCCGGGGAATTGGAGGAGGTGCTCTATTTCGCACAACGAGCTTGTGAAGCTCCAAACGGGGGGGGTTACTCCCTCCGGCCTTCATGATCCCAGTCCGGGCTGGACTGGTTACCTATCAAGGTGGGAGACAGGCGGAGGACACTCCAAGCCCCAATAAGGGGGAGCGAGTATGTTTTGTCCCTTATCTGATAAGGGGACTCGGATTTCCAATACATCCGTTCCTCCGCGGGCTCCTGAAGTTCTACGGACTCCAGCTCCACCACCTCACGCCCGCCTCTGTCCTGCATATCGCGGGCTATGTAGCTCTTTGCGAGCTATTCCTAGGCATCGAGCCCCATTTCGCATTGTGGAAGAGGCTGTTTTGCCTCGTACCCCTTTCTCACCAGGGGTCCATATATCAAGTGGGCGGCGCCGAAATATGGCGCATCGCCGGGACCGGATACTTATCCGGCACTCCCAAGAAGGCGTCCGAAGACTGGCCCTCGGAGTGGTTTTATATAGGAGACGCTCCGCTGCCAGACCCAGTTCGGATCGGCCTCCCGGAGTTTAGTGCTGCTCCCTTGAAGAAACGCCTCAGCTGGCGCCCGCGGAGCCCCCGATTGGAGGAAGACAAGAGCGTCCACTACTTGATGGGCCGGATAAGATTAATGGCTCATTCCGGCTTGACCATGATCGGAGTCATGGCGACATGCATCAAGCGAGGGGTACAGCCACTACAATACAGAGGCCACCCCATGTGGGATTTCAGCGGGGAAGACGATGCTACCCGGCACGGCCGCAAAGGGCCGGATTCGACCGAGGATCTGGTGAAGATCCTGTCCAGCCTGTACAAGGGGGAGAAGGAGGATCTCCTTCGAACGAACCCTTTGAATGGGTTTTCCATGATCAACCCCAGAGGATGGGTAAGTGAACACCTTGAAGGGCCCAACCCATGCTTTCGAAGTTTAAGCTTCTTACATTATGTCTTCGGCGCAGGATCTACGCCGGACTGTGGAGGACATGGTGAGTCCTGCTCCGCAACCCGAGGATCCAGAAGGATCCCTGGATCCGGCCTCCGAAGAGGGCCCGGATATTGAGGTGGAGCTGATCGACGAGGTGTATCACCAGCTCAGCATAGACAATGTTTTGGTCGCCATTACGGTGGACTACCCCGGGCTAAGTCCGGCTTCCCAGGTGACCGCGACCGAAGTCCAGACACCATTATCTCATCCCTGCCCATTTCTGACCTTCGCGAACGATGGTATTTTGCAGGAAGCGCCTTTACAGCAGGAAGCCGAGCCCGCGGCGGCCGACCAACAGAGGTCAGTCCGAACCAGCAGGCGGAAAAGGAGCGCAGTGCGGACGGAAACGTCGCCGCAAAGGTATAGCTCGTATTTGAATTTTTAGAGCAACGTTCCGAGGAAACGTCTGAGTGCTCATGATCTTTGTAGGAGAAAAAGCGCTCGCCGGACTGCAGGCGCAGGAATTGCCAATCCGACCAACACCGGCCAGGCTCCAGCGCCCGGCCTGGAGGGGGAGGCAAGCGCAAGACGCGAGCCGGATCCTTCTCCAACGGAGGATACCGACAGACTGTCCGCCACCAAGTCTGAGGTGGAGAGCGCCATGAACCATAGGCGCCGTCGGACTGTATTTCAAGAAGCGTACTTTTCCCCTGAGGCATTGGATGCTTTTAACGCAGGGGACGCGCATCTCCGTGCTGCTCAAAATGGTTTTACCAGAGCCACGGAGCAGTATGTGAAAGAAATATGGGTAAGGGAATTTTAATGGTTGTATATACCAGTAGCCCCCGAGACTTAAAGTAGTTATGCTAACTGATTTAAGGATCATTGGAAATTTCAGGCACTTAACGAGAAGAACGCCCAGCTGTCTCTGGAGCTGCAAGATTGCAAGGCCCAACTTGAGGCCGCACTTGCTGCCGCAGGAGGAGACGGAAAGACCCCTCCTGGTAACACATTTTTATTAATAAATATAAGCGCTATGCGGCGTGCGTGCGAGTCTAATAATGACATTGCAGGTACTGCCGGACAAGATCCGGACAGGCAAGCATTGCTACGCCAGCTAAAGGCCGGCGAGAGTGTGCTGAATAGGGTTCAGCAGGAAAGGAACAAGCTCCAGGATGCCAACGCCAAGCTCGGAGAAGAGCTGAAAGGCGCTCAGGCCGAGCTGTCCGGCTCCGTTAAGGAGAATCAGCGGCTTCGTCGCGGCATTTATAGTAAGTGCTTGAGCGAACTCTTTTGAAAAGAAGAGTTCGGCGAGGAAGTATTTTGACATGATATGTCTTGTAGGTATACTCACGGGTCGTTCTGCAGAGGAGATGCCCATATCAATGGGTGATCAACTTCCCGAACTGTTGCAGCTACTCGAACGAGTTCGGCAGGCAATGAGCGGCGTTGTTCAGGCTTTATGGTCAGCCCTCACCCTACCCGAGGGCCTCGGGGAGCTTGCGGAGAAGCTGCAGGGAGTGCGGCAGCGCTTCCGTTTGTGGAAGATTTCGGCTTGCCGTCAAGGTGCCAGGGAGGCTTGGGCCATGGTGAAGACGCGGTACAAGAAGGCGGATCCCAACCACATGGCCGAAGTTGGACCGGTGGGGCCCGATGGGAAGGAGATCCCTGTGAGTTTAGTGTATAGCCAAGTAGAGTTGGCTGCTAAATTTTCCCAACGGGACTGTAAACTAGACAGCCTGTTAGACGGGATTGAGGAGGAATACAATCAGTAAATTTGACAATGTATGTTATCCTTTAAAGTGACATGTGAAATGCCTTCTAGCCGGATTGTAGATCGTTTGTCTTTGCCGACCTTTTCGCTTCGACCTCAGGACCCTAGAGTCCGGAGTGTGTCCGAATACCTTTTTGGTTAAGAAACAACCGTGGTATGCATGGAGACCAGGCATAGGGGTCATTAGTGCTTTATCAGACAAGTGCCCAACTAGTTATGTTATATTACATGGTTAGTAAGAAACATCTTCCAGGGAGAATAGTTCCGTTAAGGGTTCCTTTCCCTGGGAGGCATGCCCTAAAGTGCATGTCCGGACTGCAAAGAAAGCAGTAAAACATCTGGGGGCAAATAGATAAATAGGTAAAAAGTCATCTTTTAGGTCACCGACTGAATATTCCCTTAAGAACGCTAGCTTTCGGCTTCACCCAGTCTGAGGTACACATCCGGCTGACCCGGCAGTAACAATCGCAGAGGTGCTCCCTTTACCTCCTAGCCGAACAATCGGGAATGTAGGGGTAAGCACAGGAGCCAGGCAACCGAGCTTGGCCAAAACTTAAGTCATATCGATGCATATAATGGCGAGTAAAAGGTACATGTGGAAGCTTGACACATGTGCTGGGTATAAAACCCGTATAATTGAGCTTCTATAAAAGAAGCCCCCAGGAATAATGAGTGCGGATGGCACATCATGCGTATGCAAAGAATGCAAAAATAGGCCCGGAAGGGCCTTTAAGTGAAAAGGATGAAAAGAGAAACAAAAGACAGCCGAAGTGTAAAAGTTTGGACGGGGGAAGGGGAAGAACTCTTAGTCCGGCGCTAGGCATAGAATCGTCGGAGGCGGGCTGCGTTCCATGGGTTTGGCTCGAGTCGGTGATCCGACGCATTTCGTAGACGGTATGCTCCGCCGGTCAGTACTTGATCAATAATGAAGGGGCCCTCCCATTTGGGCTTGAGCTTGTCCTTTTTCTTGTCCGGCAGGCGTAGAACTAGTTCACCAACGTTGTAAGTCTTGGCCCGTAATTCTCTGCTTTGATATCTTCGGGCCTGCTGCTGATAGAATGCGGAACGAGCCTTCGCGACGTCACGTTCTTCCTCCAATGTGTCCAAGCTGTCCTGCCGATCAAGCTCGGCCTCTCTTTCCACATACATGCGCACTCGAGGTGAGTCATGAATAATGTCACAGGGCAAGACTGCCTCTGTGCCGTATACCATAAAAAATGGTGTGAATCCGGTAGTACGGTTAGGCGTTGTCTGCAGCCCCCAGAGTACGGAGTCGAGCTCCTCGACCCATTGTGTGTCGGATTTAGTGAGTGACCTCACTAGTCTGGGTTTAATGCCGCTCATTATTAGACCATTTGCTCTTTCCACTTGACCGTTGGTTTGAGGGTGATAGACTGACGCATAGTCGAGCTTGATGCCCATATTTTTGCACCATGACTTAACCTCATCGGCTATGAAGTTCATGCCGTTGTCGGTGATGATGCTGTGGGGGACTCCGTAACGGTGTACCACCCCTGGTATAAAGTCTATCACTGGTCCGGACTCTGCCGTTTTGACCGGTTTGGCCTCCATCCATTTGGTGAACTTATCCACCATGACCAATAGGTACTTTTTCTTGTGGGTTCCCCCTTTAAGGGGTCCAACCATGTCAAGCCCCCAGACCGCGAACGGCCAGGTAATGGGTATGGTTTTGAGGGCGGTGGGTGGCATATGGCTCTGATTAGCAAAGAGCTGACAACCAACGCATCGCTGGACCAGGTCCTGTGCGTCTGCCCGAGCCGTCATCCAATAAAATCCTGTACGGAATGCCTTTCCTACAAGGGCCCGGGCTGCTGCGTGGTGTCCGCCTAGTCTGGCATGAATTTCAGCCAGGAGGTTTCGCCCTTCTTCTTCGGAGATACACCTTTGAAGGACTCCGGTGGTACTTTTCTTATAAAGTTCTCCCTCATGGACCTTGTAGGCCTTCGATCGCCGGACTATGCAGCGGGCCTCATTTTGGTCTTCGGGAAGTTCCTGCCTAAGTAAGTAGGCTAGGAAAGGTTCTGTCCACGCGGCGATTACTGCCATTATGACGTGGGCGGAGGGTGTTATCTCATCTGCCGAATCACCGGTTGGTGCGTTTTTCTCCGGTTTGTCGCTACCGGGCTCCTCTTCCCATAGTACGGATGGCTTGAAGAGCCGTTCCAGGAAGATATTTGGAGGGACGGCATCACGTTTCGCACCGATGCGTGCCAGGACGTCGGCCGCTTGGTTATTACCTCGGGCTATGTGATGGAATTCGAGTCCTTCGAACCGAGCTGACATTTTTAGGACAGCGTTGCGATATGCTGCCATTTTCGGATCCTTGGCGTCGAAGTCCCCGTTTATTTGGGATATTGCAAGGTTTGAGTCCCCGCGCACCTCTAGGCGTTGAATGCCCATGGAGACCGCCATCCGGAGACCATGTAACAGGGCCTCGTATTCGGCTGCATTGTTGGAGTCCGTGTACATTATTTGAAGTACATACTGGACTGTATCTCCGGTGGGGGACGTCAGTACGACGCCAGCCCCCAGTCCGGCCAACATTTTGGAGCCGTCGAAGTGCATAGTCCAATTGGAGTATGCGCCGTACTCTTTAGGGAGTTCGGCTTTAGTCCATTCGGCGACGAAGTCAGCCAAAACTTGTGACTTTATAGCTCGTCGAGGTTTGTAAGTGATGTCGAATGGTAAGAGCTCAATGGCCCATTTTGCTATCCTGCTCGTTGCGTCGCGGTTATTTATAATGTCATTGAGTGGTACTTCAGAGGCCACTGTTATCGAACACTCTTGAAAGTAGTGCCGGAGTTCCCGGGACGCCATGAACACCGCATATGCTATCTTCTGATAGTGCGGGTAACGGGATTTGCAGGGGGTTAACACAGTGGATACATAGTACACTGGTTTTTGAAGAGAGAATTTATGCCCTTCTGTCACTCGTTCGACGACGAGGACCGCTGACAACTTGATGCATTGCTGCGATATATAACAACATTGGTTTGCCCAAAGTGGGCGCGGCCAGGACCGGATTTGTTGCCAATATGGCCTTTATTTCTTCGAGTCCGGCAGTGGCGGCATCCGTCCACTCGAAATGTTCGGTGCGCCTGAGGCGGCGATAGAGGGGCAGCGCCTTTTCTCCTAAGCGGGAGATAAAGCGGCTTAGGGCTGCCACGCATCCTGTTAATTTTTGTATTTGTTTGAGGTCTTTTGGAATATCCAACTGTGACAGAGCTCGGATTTTAGCCGGATTTGCTTCAATTCCTCTACCGGATACGATGAAGCCCAGCAGCTTTCCGGCTGGTACGCCGAGAACGCATTTTTCCGGATTCAGCTTAATGTCATATGCTCTGAGGTTGTCGAATGTGAGCCTCAAATCGTCTACTAAAGTTTCGACGTGTTTTGTTTTGACGACTATGTCGTCTACGTATGCCTCGACTGTTTTGCCGATCTGGGTGGCCAGACATGTTTGAATCATGCGCTGATATGTTGCGCCAGCGTTTTTGAGTCCGAAGGGCATCGTGTTGAAGTAGAATGGTCCATATGGAGTGATAAATGCCGTTGCGGCTTGGTCTGCTTCCGCCATCTTGATTTGATGATAGCCAGAGTATGCGTCCAGGAAGCACAACGAATCGTGCCCTGCTGTAGCATCGATAATTTGATCGATGCGGGGGAGAGGGAAGGGATCCTTTGGGCAAGCCTTATTGAGGTCTTTAAAATCGACACAGAGGCGCCAGGATTTATCCTTCTTTGGTACCATCACCAGGTTTGCTAGCCAGTCCCGATGTTTGATATCTCTAATGAATCCGGCTTCCAATAGCTTGGCTAGCTCTTCTCCCATTGCCTGTCTTTTGGGTTCGGAAAATCGTCGAAGAGCCTGTTTGACTGGCTTAAATCCTTTTAGGATGTTTAGGCTGTGTTCTGCCAAGCTGCGAGGGATTCCGGGCATGTCCGAAGGATGCCAGGCGAAAATATCCCAATTTTCCCGAAGGAATTCGCGCGGTGCGGCGTCTACTTTGGGGTTCAATTGTGCCCCAATGGAGGCCGTCTTTGTTGGGTCCGTTGGATGGACCTGGAATTTTATTATCTCGTCTGCTGGTTTGAAGGAGGTGGACTTGGATCTTTTATCGAGTATCACATCGTCCCTGTTCACCGTAGAGCGCAGCGCGGTGAGTTCTTCTGCCGCTAAGGCTTCGGATAGTGCCTCGAGGGCTAGTGCGGCTGTCTTGTTTTCGGCGCGGAGTGCTATGTCCGGATCACTAGCGAGAGTGATTATTCCGCTGGGCCCAGGCATTTTGAGCTTCATGTACCCGTAATGAGGTATTGCTTGAAAAATTGTGAATGCCTCTCGTCCTAATATGGCGTGATACCCACTGCTGAACGGGGCCACCTGGAACGTGACTTCTTCGGATCTGTAATTGTCCGGAGAGCCGAACACCACATCGAGTGTGATTTTTCCGGTGCAGCGGGCTTCCCGGCTAGGGATTATTCCTCTAAAGGTTGTGCTGCTTCGCTCAATACGGCTCCAATCGATTCCCATTTTTTGCAGAGTTTCCTCATAAATGAGGTTTAGTCCGCTGCCGCCGTCCATGAGGACTTTTGTCAGTCGAAAGCCGTCCACTATGGGACTAAGTACTAGTGCGGCTGGGGCTCTGGTTGTTCGGAATGTGGGCTCGTCGCTGCCATTGAAGGTAATAGTTGTGTCGCTCCATGGATTTGCTGTTGCTACTTGGTAGACTTCGGCGAGTTCGCGGATTGATCGTTTTCGCATATTATTTGATGCGAAAGTCTCGAAGACTGTTGATACCGTGCTGGTATTGTTGGAGTGGTTTCCCGGAGCTAGAAGCTCTTCGCCACTTTTGGCCACCTGCCGTAATATCCAACATGCTCGAAGGCTATGTGTTGGGACGGCTCCCTCTGTACTATGAAGCTTACAGGGTCCATTGAGCCATCCCTCCAGTACGGTTCCATTTCCCTTATTGGGTTTTTGTTTTTTCGTTTTTGCATCTGGGGCCTGAGTGTAAGGCGCCCTTTTACTGCGGACTGGGTTTGGGGCCGGATTATCCCAAAATTGACTTTCGGTTTTCCGGAAACTCTCCATCGCACAGTACTTTCGTACAATGGATGCCAGATCGGTGAAGCGCGTAATTTTGCAACGATCAATGGCGTTTAGTATTCCCTTGTCCGTGCAGTTATTGTGGAAGATTGATATTGCGTTTTCCTCTCGGTAGTCCTTTATCCTGTCCATAACCAGGAGGAATCTGGCCCAGTAGTGATGTACTGTTTCTGTAGGCTCTTGCCGTATTAGGGATAGATCGCATATGTCTGGGCGGGTGGGTGGAATAAAATCCGGATCCCTGCCCATCTTGAGGCTCAAAGGCCAAGGGGTTTCCGAATTCGGAAGTGTGGTTTGCTGGGGACAATCCAGCGAGTCCGGGGCGATGCATGATTTTAAGTTCAATGCTCGATCGAAGTCCGTCCCCCCGCGGGAATCCGGCATGGAGGGTTCGGGAATCCGGACATGAATTGTTTTCAACACTGGCAAAGAGTTGCCGTATTGCTCCTCTACCACTGCGACGTGGTGGGTGGCCTGGGGAGAGTTAGTCTCTCTCAGATCGGTTTTAAGCCCAATCTGGTTGTAGTCCGTAGCGACTCCCAGGGCGGCAATGCGATCCAAGAGCTCGTTAACAGACGAGAGCTCTATTGGAT
Source organism: Triticum timopheevii (assembly GCA_963921465.1). Taxonomy (NCBI): domain Eukaryota; kingdom Viridiplantae; phylum Streptophyta; class Magnoliopsida; order Poales; family Poaceae; genus Triticum; species Triticum timopheevii. Next base: position 634,691,360 of record OY997268.1, on the reverse strand, counting down.
CTAACTGTTCGGCAGCTTTAGGGCTGACGCGAAGATTGCTTTCGACGACTTGAGAAGTCATTGCCGAAGCGGCGGCCGGACAGGTGGTCATGAGAAAACCACCAAGCCGGATAGTTTGGCCGGCGGCCAAGGCCCCTCCGGCGAAAACACCATCTTTGAAGACGGGTGGAGGCATCTGCTCTATCGGTGATGACACAGAGGAACTCTCAATGAAAGCACCAATGTCGGTGTCAAAACCGGCGGATCTCGGGTAGGGGGTCCCGAACTGTGCGTCTAGGCGGATGGTAACAGGAGACAAGGGACACAATGTTTTACCCAGGTTCGGGCCCTCTCGATGGAGGTAAAACCCTACGTCCTACTTGATTAATATTGATGATATGGGTAGTACAAGAGTGGATCTACCATGAGATCAAGGAGGCTAAACCCTAGAAGCTAGCCTATGGTATGATTGTTGTAATGTATGTTGTCCTACGGACTAAAGCCCTCCGGTTTATATAGACACCGGAGAGGGCTAGGGTTACACAGAGTCGGTTACAATGGTAGGAGATCTACATATCCGTATTGCCGACCTTGCCTTCCACGCCAAGGAAAGTACCATCCGGACATGAGCCGGAGTCTTCAATCTTGTATCTTCGTAGTCTGGGAGTCCGGCGGATATTGATAGTCCGGCTGTCCGGACACCCCCTAGTCCAGGACTCCCTCACCCTCACCCACAGACTTCTATCCAGTTCATCCTCAAATCGATCCAGGCCGCTGATAGGTCCATTTTGCATCATGCTTTTATATCGTTATTTATTGCATTATGGGCTGTTATTACACATTATGTCACAACACTTATGCCTATTCTCTCTCATTTTACAAGGTTTACATGAAGAGGGAGAATGCCGGCAGCTGGAAAAGGAGCAAGTATTAGAGACCTATTCTGCATAACTCTAGAAGTCCTGAAACTCCATGGAAGTCATTTTTGGAAATAATAAAAAATACTAAGCGAAGGAAATACTAGATGGGGCCCACACCCTGGCCACGAGGGTGGGGGCGCGCCCTATCCCCCTGGGCGCGCCCCTGCCTCGTGGGCCCCCTGGCAGGCCTCTGGTGCCCATCTTCTGCTATATGAGGTCTTTTACCCTGGAAAAAAATCATAAGCAACCTTTCGGGAAGAAACTCCGCCGCCATGAGGCGGAACCTTGGCGGAACCAATCTAGGGCTCCGGCAGAGCTGTTCTGCCGGGGAAACTTCCCTTCGGGAGGGGGAAATCATCGCCATCGTCATCACCAACGATCCTCTCATCGGGAGGGGATCAATCTCCATCAACATCTTCACCAGCACCATCTCCTCTCAAACCCTAGTTCATCTCTTGTATCCAATCTTTGTCCCAAAGCCTTAGATTGGTACATGTAGGTTGCTAGTAGTGTTGATTACTCCTTGTAGTTGATGCTAGTTGGTTTATTTGGTGGAAGATCATATGTTCAGATCCATTATGCATATTAATACCCCTCTGATTATGAACATGAATATGATTTGTGAGTAGTTACGTTTGTTCCTGAGGACATGGGAGAAGTCTTGCTATTAGTAGTCATGTGAATTTGGTATTCGTTCGATATTTTGATGAGATGTATGTTGTCTTTCCTCTAGTGGTGTTATGTGAACGTCGACTACATGACACTTTGCCATTATTTGGTCCTAGAGGAAGGCATTGGGAAGTAATAAGTAGATGATGGGTTGCTAGAGTGACAAAAGCTTAAACCCTAGTTTATGAGTTGCTTCGTGAGGGGCTGATTTGGATCCATATGTTTCATGCTATGGTTAGGTTTACCTTAATACTTCTTTTGTAGTTGCAGATGCTTGCAATAGGGGTTAATCATAAGTGGGATGCTTGTCCAAGTAAGGGCAGCACCCAAGCACCGGTCCACCCACATACCAAATTATCAACGCAATGAACGCGAATCATATGAGTGTGATGAAAACTAGCTTGACGATAATTCCCATGTGTCCTCGGGAGCGTTTTCTTTCATATAAGAGTTTGTCCAGGCTTGTCCTTTGCTACAAAAAGGATTGGTCCATCTTGTTGCACCTTATTTACTTTCATTAGTTGTTACCCGTTACAAATTACCTTATCACAAAACTATCTGTTACCGATAATTTCAGTGCTTGTAGAGAATACCTTACTGAAACCCGCTTGTCATTTCCTTCTGCTCCTCGTTGGGTTCGACACTCTTACTTTTCGAAAGGACTATGATAGATCCCCTACACTTGTGGGTCATCAAGACTCTTTTCTGGCGCCGTTGCCAGGGAGTGAAGTGCCTTTGGTAGGTGGAATTTGGTAAGGAAAAATTTACATAGTATGCTGAAATTTACTGTCACTTGTTACTATGGAAAACAACCCTTTGAGGGGTTTGTTCGGGGTATCTTCACCCCGTCCGGAACCACAATTAGCTACCCCTCAACCTACTGAACCTGCTGAAAATGTTTACTTTGAAATTCCTTCGGGTATGATAGAGAAACTGCTAGCTAATCCTTTTGCAGGAGATGGACCATTGCATCCCAATTTACACTTAATCTATGTGGATGAAGTTTGTGGATTATTTAAGCTTGCAGGTATGCCCGATGATGTTATCAAGAAGAAGGTCTTCCCTTTATCTTTCAAGAGAGAGGCATTGACATGGTATAGGCTATGTGATGATACGGGATCATGGAACTACAAGCGATTGAAATTGGAATTTCATCAGAAGTTTTATCATATGCATCTTGTTCATCGTGATCGTAATTATATATATAATTTTTGGCCTCGCGAAGGAGAAAGCATCGCTCAAGCTTGGGGGGGCTTAATTCAATGTTATATTCATGCCCCAATCATGAGATCTCAAGAGAAATGATTATTCAAAAAATTTATTCTCGGCTTTCTCTCAATAATCGCTCCATGCTTGATACTTCTTGTACTGGCTCTTTTATGATGAAGACTATTGAATTCAAATGGGATTTATTGGAAAGAATTAAACGCAAGTCTGACGATTGGGACCTCGACGAAGGTAAGGAGTCAAGTATAACACCTAAGTTTGATTGTGTTAAATCTTTTATGGATACCGATACTTTCCGTGAATTTAGCACTAAATATGGACTTGACTCTGAGATAGTAGCTTCTTTCTGTGAATCATTTGCTACTCATGTTGATCTCCCTAAGGAGAAGTGGTTTAAATATAATACTCCCATTGAAGTAAAAGTAGTTACACCTATTAAAGTTGAAGAAAAGACTATCACTTACAATGATCCTATTGTTCCTACTGCTTATGTAGAGAAACCACCTTTCCCTGTTAGAATAAAGGATCATGCTAAAGCTTCAACTGTAGTCAACAAAAGTAATATTAGGACACATAAACACCCGAGCAAGTTAAAGTTGAACCTGAAATTGCTATGGTTAAAGATCTATTGGCTCATAATATCGACAGGCATGTTATTTACTTCTGTGATGAGACTGCTAGAATTGCTAAACCTGGTGCTAAAGATAAACATAGACCTGTTGTAGGCATGCCTGTTATTTCGGTTAAAATAGGAGATCATTGTTATCATGGCTTGTGTGATATGGGTGCTAGTGCTAGTGCAATACCTCATTCTTTATACGAAGAAATTATGCATGATATTGCACCAGCTGAGATAGAAGATATCGATGTTACCATTAAGCTTGCCAATAGAGATACTATTTCACCGATTGGGATTGTTAGAGATGTTGAAGTCTTGTGTGGGAAGGTTAAATATCCTGCAGATTTTCTTGTTCTTGGTTCCCCACAAGATAGCTTTTGTCCCATTATATTTGGTAGACCCTTCTTGAACACTGTTAATGCTAGGATAGACTGCGAAAAGGATGTTGTTACTATTGGTTTGGGTGATATGTCTCATGAGTTTAATTTTGCTAAATTTAGTAGACAACACCGTGATGAGGAATTGCCTAGTAAAGATGAAATTGTTGGTCTTGCTTCTATTGCCGTGCCTCCTAGTTATCCTTTGGAACAATATTTGCTAGACCATGAAAATGATACGTTTATGAATGAAAGAAGGGAGATAGATGAAGAATTCTTTAAACAGGGACCTATTCTGAAACACAACTTGCCTGTTGAAATTATAGGGGATCCTCCTCCACCCAAGGGTGATCCAGTGTTTGAGCTTAAACCGTTACCTGATACTCTTAAATATGCTTATCTTGATGAAAAGAAGATATGTCATGTTATTATTAGTGCTAACCTTTCAGAGCATGAATAAAAGAAATTATTGAAAACTCTGAGGAAGCACCGTGCTGCTATTAGATATACTCTTGATGATCTTAAGGGCATTAGTCCCACTCTATGTCAACACAAAATAAATTTGGAGAAAGACGCCAAACCAGTTATTGATCACCAACGACAGCTAAATCCTAAGATGAAGGAAGTGGTAAGAAAGGAAATATTAAAGCTCCTTAAGGCAGGTATAATTTATCCCGTTGCTGATAGTCAATGGGTAAGTCCTGTCCATTGTGTCCCTAAGAAGGGAGGTATTACTGTCGTTCCTAATGATAAAGATGAATTGATCCCACAAAGAATTGTTACAGGTTATAGAATGGTAATTGATTTCCGTAAACTAAATAAAGCTACTAAAAAAGATCATTACCCTTTGCCTTTTATTGATCAAATGTTAGAAAGATTATCCAAACATACACATTTTTGCTTTCTAGATGGTTACTCTGGTTTCTCTCAAATACCTGTGTCAGCTGAGGATCAAGAAAAGACCATTTTTACTTGCCCTTTCGGTACTTTGCTTATAGACGTATGCCTTTTGGTTTATGTAATGCACCTGCTACCTTTCAAAGATGCATGATGGCTATATTCTCTGACTTTTGTGAAAAGATTTGTGAGGTTTTCATGGATGATTTCTCCATTTATGGATCCTCTTTTGATGATTGCTTGAGAAACCTTGATCGAGTTTTGCAGAGATGTAAAAAAAACTAATCTTGTCTTGAATTGGGAGAAATGCCACTTTATGGTTAATGAAGGCATTGTCTTGGGGCATAAAATTTCTGAAAGAGGCATTGAAGTTGATAAAGCTAAAGTTGATGCTACTTAAAAGATGCCATGTCCTAAGGACATCAAAGGTATAAGAAGTTTTCTGGGTCATGTCGGTTTTTATAGGAGGTTCATTAAGGACTTCTCAAAAATTTCTCTGCCTCTGACTATATACCTTTTGTCTTTGATGATGATTGTGTAGAAGCATTTGAAATACTTAAGAAAGCTTTGATTTCTGCACCTATCATTCAGCCACCTGATTGGAATTTACCCTTCGAAATTATGTGTGATGCTAGCGATTATGCTGTAGGTGTTGTTCTAGGACAAAGAGTTGATAAGAAATTAAATGCTATTCAATATGCTAGTAAAACTCTAGACAATGCCCAGAGAAATTATGCTACTACCGAAAAAGAATTTTTAGCAGTTGTTTTTGCTTGTGATAAGTTCAGACCTTATATTGTTGATTCTAAAGTAACTATTCACACTGATCATGCTGCTATTAAATATCTTATGGAAAATAAACATGTTAAACCTAGACTTATTAGATGGGTTCTCCTACTACAAGAATTTGATTTGCATATTATTGATAGAAAGTGAGCTGAGAACCCCGTTGCAGACAACTTGTCTAGGTTAGAGAATGTTCTTGATGACCCACTACCTATTGATGATAGCTTTCCTGATGAACAATTGGTTGTCATAAATACTTCTCGTACTGCTCCATGGTATGCTGATTATGCTAATTACATTGTTGCTAAATTTATACCACCTAGTTTCACATACATTACTGCTCCGTCCTGATTTTCTATACCATGCCATGATGTAGCAGAGCACATTATCTATCACATACTCACAACATTATCTACCACAACATCATCAAAAAGCATCACTGCAAACATGTCAAAACTATGAAATCGCAACAAAACTTCATTATATACGTCATGCTGAGAGTAAATCATGAAGAAAAACTTGCTCAAACTACATCACGACCTAAACATCTACTCAATACTCACAAATCTATTCTAGAATACCTAGGGTTTGAATGCATTACATGCATCGGAGGAGCGAACAAGGCCGCTCTTAGCTCAGAGAAAAAGAGAAAGTTGTTTCCCCCACCCGCCGTCCACCACCGCAGACTTGATGAGAAGATGCGCCGCTTACCTGCTCGTCGTTGAAGATGCTTCGCTGGTGGGCGAAGAACTCATGGAGGGATGGGGATGGGAGTTTCGGTTGTGAGCCGAGGAGGGTGAAATAGGGGTGGAAAAATGGTGGGCGGTGCCTGCACGTGAGAGCTCGTGCCATCTCCATGGTCTCAAGAGCTCGAACCAGCTCGGATCCGTGATTATCTCTTTTACCCGTAGGGAGGGTTGCTCCACGGAAATGGCCGATTAAGGCGTTCCTCTAGGGCTTGGCTGAGGTGTGCTTTAAAGTTCGTGCGGGCTAGAAAGGTGATGCGACCCATACAACATTATGGTGAGAGAGAGAGAGAGAGGTAAATCTGGCTAATTAGAGTGAGTGAGAAGGAGAGGTAAAAATTATATGAAAATAAATGAGTAGGAATAAGAAGAGAGGGGGTAGGTGTCAAAGGTGAATAGTGCTTCCACGATACTACCAGTGGCGTGGCTCACATAGTAACACCACTAATATTCCATGCCACCACAAACTCTATTAGACGACATTGGCAAGTGGCATGGGGGTATTGCCCGCGCCACTAACATTGTACTCCCTCCGTCCGGAAGTAGTTGTCGGGGGAATGGATGTATCTAGACGTATTTTAGTTCTAGATACATCCATTTTGATGCATTTTTCCGACAAGTATTTTCGGACAGAGGGAGCATATACCAATGGCTTGAGCTACACCCCATGCCACTAGCAATTTCCATCATGTCAAGCGCTCTGGTCCTACTTACCATTGAAGTGGAATTATTTCGATACGCCACTGCTAATTCCATATTAGTGGCATGGGCATATGTGCAACGCACATGGTATTTTCTGCCACAGGGACGAAGGATACCAGTGGCGTGACTTATAGTGACCCGCCACTAGTATATGTCCATCTATAAACAATTTTCTAGTCTTGGCATTCCTAAATATAAGTCTTTCTAGAGATTTCAATAGGGACTACATACGGATGTATATAGAGGTAGTTTAGAGTGTGGATTCACTCATTTTGCTCCACATGTAGTCCATATTGGAATCTCTAAAAGGACTCATATTTAGGAACGAAGGGAGTACTACTGTCAAGAAACAAGACCCGAAAAAATCGAGGGCATATCACAACAGGATTACAACCGGGTGGGACCAAGCCCAAGAAAAGGCCAACAAACTCCAGAGACCAAGTCAAGAATAAAACCCAGAGGCCTAGGGAGGCCCATGACTTGAGCAAGGCCTTAAGACCCAAATCTAGGTTGAAGACCTCGATCTAGTTGGCTAGACCCAAGTCCTCGAAGTGTCCCTTTGAGCGGCGACTCCTCGAATTGATGACATTGAACTAACTCCCACGACCATCATCACCAAAGCATACATTACGAAACATTCAAGAATAGTGTTATGCTTTTGAGCCACCATACATTGATGCTTTCGTAACAATATTGTTTTAATACTCATTATTTCTTTCATTTGGACAGATTCCGACACAATATACATGAGCATAAGTAGGACTTTTCCTCCACATATAGGGGCCGAACACTGTCAATCTCATTCGAAGATTTTTAATGATGCGTCGTCACACTTTCTTATGTTGACTACTAGTCCTATAGATAGCCCAACGAACAATCCTCGACAGTTTTCCCAGTGTGAGTGCATGGATACCAATAGTTTGATTTTGATGGGTTGTAGGTAACTAAACTATATATATATATATTTGAACTTTTAAAAACTATATTCCAATTTGAATTATTGTATGAACTAGTGTTTCTATGTTTGAATTTTTGTTTAATTAATTTGTTTGTTAGAAATTACCATGCAATAGATTTTTTTCCAGCTAGAATAAAAATGTGAAGAAATAAATGAAAATTAGAGAAAATAGAGTAATTATAATCCATTTGGGGGTACACATGGGGGACATCTGCTCCGATTCGTTCAGATCTTGTGTTTAGAAGTCCACAAACGAACAAAATATGGGGGTGTGTGTTCATAATAACGGGACCACAATTGAGATGATCTGACGGCGTAATAATTTTGTCTTGATTACGACTTCACAAGGTACCCCAAGGATTTTAGAGGATACCACAACGATGGCAAGGAGTGGAACACATGGAGAAGAGAAGGCTAGACATGATTGTCGATCCTGTCATGAGATCTTTACACATTGTTGTAAAAGTATCTACCTAACATGCAGTTCATATCTAATAATATATAGGCAAAATGCTAAAATGGAGTGAAATTGGGTACAATGTTTTTTAGATGGGACATTTCGATGCAACATCTGCTAAATCGGTAAATATGTGTCACAAAAAAATGCACAATTAACTTGTAAAAAGTGTAATTCACACGAAGATTTATTACTCTCAGGCCATGCTATCGCACGCACGGTCTACCGATTATTGATCAAATTAAAGGGAAGTATAATAAAAATAGTAATTTAGCATCATCACAACGAAACGGAAGCAATTCCTTAGATATCACACATAGTGCTGCCTGTGGTCAAGCCGTGGGGTAGAAGGGCGAGGTGGCGAGGCCACAGGTGCCCGTGGACAAGGGCACGTCCTTTGCGAGGTAGACATATCCTTGTTCACCCCAGTCGTTGCTCCACGAGTTCTTGGCAATCCAGTACTTGTTTCCCTCGCCAGGACCCTCGCAGTAGCCGACGATGGTGACGGCGTGGTTCACATTGGCGGAGCAGGGGCCACGGTAGATGCCGCCGGAGTAGAACTGGAACTCAAAACCGCTGGCGTCAATGTACACCGTCACGGGCTGCATGGCTACGGCCATCGCCAGCTGACCTTCGTTGTTGGGTGGCACGGCCTTGAAGCCCTTGACGGACGCCTGGTGGTCGAACAGCAGCTTGTCCACGTCGCACTTTCCCTGGAATCCGGCGTATGGGTACCTCTCCTCCGACGTGATGCCACCACTGGCGACCACGAGGGCCATAGCCGAGTCTGAGTGGCCGCCGCCGCAGCCGCTGCTCCGTGTGTCGCAATCCACGAGTACTTGCTCGGACAGCGACACCAGCTCCCCTGTCCTAATCTTGTTCATGCCTTCGATCGCCGCCACCGCCGCGAACGCCCAGCATGATCCTGCCATATTACAGTTTTATCCGTCCGCACGACACGAGTAATTGAGCAACCATGACCATGCATGCATATATATAACTAAATCTGCTACTCCCTCCGATTCCGAGTAAAACCACGACGAGTAAATCGGAATGGAGGGAGTAGAAAGTATAGCTTGACCACTTACCACAGGTGCCTTGATTCTTGACGCCGGTGACAGCGCCGCTGGAGCGCCAGTCAACGCAGCACGGCTTGAAGGAGTGGTAGGGGAGGTAGGTGGGTGACGTGGCATTGAAGCTGGTGGTGTTGAGCCCGGTGAACTGCTGGATGACCTCCCTGGGGCTGAGGTCGCCGAACCTGTTCATACGGACCCCGCCCGAGCCACGGACCTGAAACCCAGTTGGTCGGAACCCGCGACCGACGACGGTGCCAGGATTCTGTTGGTCGAATTGGCCGATGGCGTTGGTGTTGTTCTTGAAGACTTGGAACCGCATCTCCTCCTCCTCCTGGCACGAGTAGTGCTTTGAGTACTTGATCACCCACTTGGAGAATCTCTCCCTCACCTCGGACTCCGGCAGCTCAAACGGCGGGGGCGGCGGCGGTGGGTAATTTGCCGCAGCAAGCCATGCCTGCAGGAAAGTGGTGAGGCACAAGAGTAGGACAAGGTAAGGCGTGGAGGAAGCCATCTTGATTAGCTCAGGTTGTATCCTTGTCTGGAATACATGCACCGGGCCTAATGCTTATATAGGCGGGCGCCTAGCTAGGTAGGTCCATCGCAGCAGCTCCTCGTCGGTGGCTGCTGTACTGTCGCAGGTTTTTTTTTTCGAACGAGATTTTCGGAAACCAGCTGGTTTTTGGAAATTCGCGAGACAATGAAATACCGTCTGAAAAGATCAAATTGTTTTTTGAATTTAAATAAGTGAACGAGGTCAAAGAGAAAATGTATGCACACGTGTTAATAACTTGTTGGTGACCTGGTTGTAGGAAGGGCATGGTACAAGCAGGAAGTCGCGGGTGCATGTCTGATCCCGACAAAGACTTCAATAATAGAACTAACTGAAGACGAACTTCAGCAAATGAAAATTCACCGTAATGTCGAGCAGTCAGAATAATTTATTGGGTTTTATTTTTTACGCAACACGGCACATTAGAGCAAGCATCTATGTTAGCATCATTAGGCAAACTCGATTCACCCATCTCTTTCTTATCTTGATCGTCTGCTGGAATGCCAAAAAAATTGTCGCAGGGTTTTATTTTTCATCGCAGCAGCTCGTCATGGGTGGCTCCTGTACTGTCACAGGGTTTTATTTTTCAAACGAGATTTTCAGAAACTGGCCTATTTTTGGAAATTCCCGATAACATGAAATATCGTCCCAAAAAATCAAATTGTTTTGAATTAAATTAGTGAACGAGGTCAAAGAGAAAATGTATGCACACGTGTTTAGAACTTGCTTAGTGGCCTGGTTCAAAGGAAGCGCATGCTAATGACAGGGAGTGTCGGGTTCCATCCATGTTTCACGAGATTTACATTTTTTTAAATCTATGTGGCGGGTTTTTTTTTCTCGCAACATGGCACATAAGAACAAAGTATACACCAACTGTTCTGCTAAATAGTGTTGTGTCCTTTTCGCATTGCACAACTTGCACTGAAGACGAACTTCAGCAAATGAAAATTCACCGTAATGTCGAGCGGTCAGAATAATTTATTGGGTTTTTCTTTTTTACGCAACATGGCACATTAGAGCAAAGTATAGACCAACTGTTCTGCTAGTGGTCTATCATTATTTCTTAAATAGTGGTGTGTCCTTTTCGCATTGCACAACTTTAACTAAATGTGAATTTATGTTACTATAATATACTCCCTCCGTTCCAAAATAGATGACCAGTTAGTACAAAGTTGGGTCATCTATTTTGGAACAGAGAGTACTTGTTTGCTCATACCTAACATCGATCAAGCTGCTGTGCTAGTCATTTGTGCGAGAGAATCTTTCCATGGATAATGCGGTTCAGAAACTAATTTGAGTGTGAGACACCAAGTCATATTTGAACTTCTGTCCATCGGAGAAGAACCATGCATGGCGGCCGGTAAGCGAGCATGTGGTATGACCGAATCATTGCTAGCTAGCTACTACGAGTACGTACTTATGTTCGGTTATCAAGTGTACATCACTGAGCCAATTAACTATCCTAATAAATAAGATTATATATAGGAGTAAGACGTACCATATCATTCCGTTAAATTGATAAAACACTCATGCAAACCAAATATGACAGTATGTATACCACCGAATCTTCTAAACATAACTAGTACAGAACTGTCCTTTGTTCGAGTATTAAAAGGATGACGGTTTTGAATGTTTACTTGACCATTCAACCAGTATGACCTTTTCCATTATATTCTTCTACGCAACTAGTACTGGTGTTCGCATTATTTCTAGATTAATTTCAGGATTTCAGGCGATGCGCTATCAGTGGGAGGAGAAGTTTCCGTTGACGACGAGGCGTCTATAGTGAATTCGTAAATCTCAAGATGATAACCTGGCTCCTTCTCTCGGAGGTGCTCATAGGGGTAGGGTGTGCGTGTGTGCGTTCATAGGGGTGAGTATATGCGCGTATGTATGAGCGCTTGCGTCTGTACTGTGTTCAAAAAAAGTACAGAACTAGCCTTGGCATGTCAAGAAAATCCTTCCTAACACAGTTTTGACAGCGTGTTTGGCAACTTTAGGGAAAGCTCATAGGGGTTAAATCATTAAGGAATCTAATAAATTACATATACAACCGTATCAATCTGTTAAAATGATGAAGTCGTGTCTATCAAACATGCCAGCGTATATACCACCTAATCTATTTTGCACCATTGCAGTTTTGAGCAACGGCTGCTGGTCGTGCTAATCTAACCACGGGCCGTTGCCTCTTCTTTCTTCGTGCTCTGCGTGTCCTGGCAAAAACTCCGTACTTCGCCTGCACAAGCACTGGATGTGCCGCGGTGAACCTCGCCATAGCTGTTGCATCGCTCTCATGGGCGGTGTGCGCTGCTGCACTGAGAGGCAATCCTTATAGTACTTGAACGGCAGGCAGCTGGCAGCAACCATTGTTAAAATTGCAATTATGCTGGGAACAAACCTGGAGTAACGTAATTGTTCACTCTTACGAACAAACTGAATATAAACTAGCTCTAAATAATCTCCATCTCAATCATGATCATTGAAGAAACATAATTGTGGTACGCGAGCATGTATTATTGCTAGCTTGCTAGTTCTTATCCTCGATTATGAACTGTACATCATTGAACAAATTAACGAACCTAATAAATCAAATTATATATACGACATACCATGTCAATCAGTTAAATTGATAAAATACTCATGGTGGCTTGCTTGCTTGATAGCTTTGCTGCACATACACATTGTAGCTCCTGGTGAATTGATCTGGTGTTATAAAGCCAATAATTGGCATCTCAAGCCTCAACGATCTACGATCTATGATGGGGGACAGCGATCAGGAGTAGGTCATCTCCAAGTCCGGCAATAGCGGTTCCAAGGCGAACAACTCCGGCAACGTCGGTTCCAACGTGAACAAGAACGGCGATAAGGTGAACTAGGACGAAAATTCAACGACCAGTGGTGGAGGAAGGGGCAGCGCCAACGTACTGTCGCACCGCAACATCCCCATACAGTACCTGATGCTCACCGACGCCAACTACGGCGTGTGGGCGGTGAAGATGAATATTATCTTCGGACCCTTCGAGTGTGGGAGGCAATCACGGACCTGATACTTATATAGGCGGGCGCTTAGGTTGATCGCAGCGTCCGTCATGGGTGGCTGTTGTACTGCCGCAGGGTTTTTTTCGAACAATTTTTTTGGAAACCGGCCGTTTTTCTGAAATTCTGACTTTTTTACGAAAATATCATATCTATTATAAAGATTAACTAGAAGTACAGAGCACCCCAAACATAATAAAAATTGCATCGAGGTCCATGGACAACCGAACGACCATTGCCGCTGCCAGAATGAGCCGCCGACGCGTCGCTGTCGTTGCTCATATACCGGATCCGGCCTTACCTTGTCGATGACAACCCGGAAGTCTTTGTGCACGTGCCCCTAAGGACCAGAGTTCGGGAGTCCCAGTAGTCGCCATCGAATCCTTGAATCGGTCTGAAGAATCTAACAGCAAATTGATACGTCTCCAACGTATCTATAATTTTTGATTGCTCCATGCTACTTTATCTATTGTTTTGGACTATAATTGGCTTTATTTTCTACTTTTATATTATTTTTGGGACTAACCTATTAACCGGAGGCCCAGCCCAGAATTGTTGTTTTTGCCTTTTTCAGTATTTCGAAGAAACAGAATACCAAACGGAGTCCAAACGGAATAAAACCTTCGGGAACGTGATTTTCTCACCGATCGTGATCCAGGAGACTTGGACCCTACTCCAAGAAGCGCCAGAGGCGGTCACGAGGGTGGAGGGCGCCACCCCTGGGCGCGCCCCCTACCTCGTGGGCCCCCTGACGCTCCACCGACGTACTCCTTCCTCCTATATATACCTACGTACCCCCAATAGACCAGGGACGGAGCCAAAAACCTAATTCCACCGCCGCAACCTTCTGTATCCACGAGATCCCATCTTGGGGCCTGTTCCGGAGCTCCGCCGGAGGGGGCATCCACGACGGAGGGATTCTACATCATCACCATAGCCCCTTTGATGAAGTGTGAGTAGTTTACTTCAGACCTTAGGGTCCATAGCTAGTAGCTAGATGGCTTCTTCTCTCTTTTTGGATCTCAATGCAATGTTCTCCCCCTCTCTCGTGGAGATCTATTCGATGTAATCTTCTTTTTGCGGTGTGTTTGTTGAGACCGATGAATTGTGGGTTTATGATCCAGCTTATCTATGAATAATATTTGAATCTTCTCTGAATTCTTTTATGTATGATTGAGTTATCTTTGGAAGTCTCTTCGAATTATCCGTTTGGTTTGGCCAACTAGATTGGTAGTTCTTGCAATGGGAGAAGTGCATGGCTTTGGGTTCAATCTTGTGGTGTCCTTACCCAGTGACAGAAAGGGTTGCAAGGCACGTACTGTATTGTTGCCATAGAGGATAACAAGATGGGGTATTTATCATATTGCATGAATTTGTTCCTCAACACCATGTCATCTTGGTTAAGGCGTTACTCTGTTTTTAACTTAATACTCTAGATGCATGCTGGATAGCGGTTGATGAGTGTAGTAATACTAGTAGATGCAGAATCGTTTCGGTCTACTTGTCTTAGACGTGATGCCTATATACATGATCATACCTAGATAACCTCATAACTATGCTCAATTTTGTCAATTGCTCAACAGTAATTTGTTCACCCACCGTAGAATACTTATGCTCTTGAGAGAAGCCACTAGTGAAACCTATGGCCCCCGGGTCTATTCTCATCATATTAATCTCCGTCATTTTATTTACTTGCTTTGCTTTTACTTTCTACTTTGCATCTTTATACCAAAAATACCAAAAATATTATCTCTATCAGATCTCACTCTCGTAAGTGACCGTGAAGGGATTGACAACCCCTAATCGCGTTGGTTGCGAGTAGCTATCGTTTTATGCAGGTACGAGGGACTTGCGCGTGACCTCCTACTGGATTGATACCTTGGTTTCTCAAAAACTGAGGGACTTACGCTACTTTGCTGCATCATCCTCTCCTCTTCGGGGAAAACCAACGCAAGCTCGAGATGTAGCACAAATCTTGCTATTGCGTATGCACGACAAGAAACCCTAACCTCGCCGTTCCGAGGAGCTGGCAAGAAACACACACACACACACACACACACACACACACACACACACACACACACATATATATATATATATATATCCGTTCGTTGAGTCACATCAACCGATCGTAACTCCAACAATTCCACGATCCCTACAAGGCAGTTTAACCGTTAAAACATCCACTGTAGCAAATGTGCTTTAGCATTTGGTTAGCTTCAGCAATTTTCCACCCTATCTCTAAATTGCAAAGAGAGCCTTGGCTCAGTGGTTAGGCATGTGGTTGTGCAGCCTAACGACCCGAGTTCAATTCCTAGAATTGACAGGTCATGCACAGAGTTTTCCCCCGTTTATTGAGGATCAAGCTTGGTGTATGGTGTAACCTCTCATCAAGAAATATCTTGATACTCATTTATAAAATTCTGAGGACCATGTTTATCTTGGTACTCATACTAAAATGGCCGTATGCACCCCTGGTTGGTGCAGAGGCCGGGAAGTGAAAATCTCTCCCATTTTTCAGGGGCGACTCCGGAGGCGATACGAGATCTAGCCAACCACCCTTGTCCTCGACTCTCCCCGCCGCCGTCGTTGCCGGCTCCATGGCGGCGGCGGCGGCGCCCTGCCATCAAAGACGGAGGGCGTGGTGGGCATGTGGTGGTGGCGCTCCCGTTGGTCCGCGCAAGGGCGACGGCGGAACAGAGGTCGGCAGCGTCAGCGATCCGAAGACTCGTGGCTTCATTGGAGTATTGTCCTCCGGTACGGTGCTGCTTCAGCAACTTGGACATGCAACATCCTTGATCTGTGAGGGTCTTAATCAAGATTTGCAGATCGGCCTGCCGCCGATTAAGGTGGCACCAGGATGAGTGCGTGCACCGGTGACTGGGGTCTTTGGTGTCGTGGTTTCGCAGCTGCTGGACCGGATATAGTTCTCAGTATGCCGACGTCATCTCGCTGCCTAGGCCGGCGTCAGATCCAATTGGATGCGGTGCTGCTGTGCGTATGCCTCTTTGCTGGTTGTGGACCACGCCGTCGAGGTGCTAGCCTTCCGGGCATGCGGTGGTCAACCGGTGGCGAAACGGTCCATGACATGGTGATTCAGATCTGATCGGCCAGATGAAGGTGACTGCAAACATACTGCAGTGATTTCCTATGGCCCCACGACAACGGTGGTCATCGAACGGTCTACGGGAGGGTCCGTCTCTTCTGATCCGATGGTTGACTTCAGCGGTGAGATACAAATTATGAACAACGACTTGATGCAGAGGGATGGTTGTGCAGTGACGGCGCTCATCGCATGTAGCTGCCGGGATCGTGAAAAAGTGGTGGTGGCAACACATTAGTGACTTCGATGGCGGTGCTACTTGAGTACCCGGTCTCGAACTCCGGGGCGAAAGCCTAGGTCAGACTAGACTGGTTATATCTGGCAATGGCGATGTATTTTCTATGTCGTTACCTTGTTGAAGACATTGTTCGGGTATGTTCGGACTGATCTTCAGGGTGAAAATCTAGATTCTGGCCTAGTGATTGGACCCGGCGACAGCTGACACTTGAGTGTCACTCCCTTCCTGAAGGTGTTGCTGTTGAAGAACCTCGTTGTCAACGTGTGTCTTGAGATGGTTGGTGCGTATACGGTCTCACTACTAGGGAAAAGGCTAGCAGCAGCGCGGGTTTTCAGGCTAGCAGCAGCGCAGGCGGCCGCGCTACTAATAAGGCGCTACAGCTAACTCATAGTAGTAGTGCGGCCCCAACCCGCGCTACTACTGTTGAACGATATCAGCAGCGCTTTTTGGGAACGCGCTACTATTAACTAGCTGTAGCGATTTCTTCATCCCTCGCTACTGCTATATCTTTCATCATTTTCCCACTGCCCCATTCCCTTTCAGTTCTCCTTTCACTTTCAGTTTTCCTTTCAGATACTAGATACTAGGTACTACTAGTAGATATCAAATTCATAAACCATTACTAGGTACGGTAGTACTCCCTTCGTTCCAAATTACTCGTCGTTGTTTTAGTTCAAACCACGACGACTAATTTGGAACGAAGGGAGTACTAAGATAACAATTTCATGCATAGCCAACATGCATCCTCAAGCAGTACATGGTCATATCAACAGCCATCATCATATGTAGTTCTAGATGATATCGACGATGATCATCATATGTAGTTCTAGATGATATAGCCACACACACATATGTAGTTCTAGCTAGATGATATAGCCACACACACACATATGTAGTTCTAGATGATATAGCCACACACACATATGTAGTTCTAGATGATATCGAAGACAATCATCATCCTCAAGCCTGGGCGGTTGGTGTTCCTGATAGTAATTAGGATGGCCTGTCCAACACGAAGATTCTTGCCATCGAGGAATTTCTTCCAATCAACCGAGCTTAAGTGTGTGCGACCGTCCGTGTCCACGCGGTAAGTACTGGTTGTGACGGAGCCCCTTGCAGTAAGGCGTAGTCCAGCTGAGCCTTCTTCATCAGGCTCGATACCATAACTCACAGATATGCTCTTTGCCAATTTCTGAATAAGAAAAACATATCAATTAATAAGCATGTGATCGAACTCTACACTAAAACATATATATCATCGACTAGATTCCACACAACATACCATATCATTGGACTGTACACTAAGTAATTCACACTATTAATTTGCATTTGTAAGTATAACATACCATATCATGTCGATTAACCATGGTATTTGTCAAGCGGGTCACGAATGGCACCCCGACAAAGTCAGCACGTGGCGGAATTATGTCCCACAGGTTGGACACCTCCTCCTCACTCAGCCTTGTTCTTTGAGCTACGATGGCTTCATGAAGTGGGTCCTCATCATCTTCATCGAGTGGGTCCTCATTATCTTCATCATCTTCATCATCTTCGTCATCTTCATCATCTTCGTCATCTTCATCATCTTCCACCAGGTTGAGATAAATGACAGCTAGCTTGGGTCTTTCTGCTCGGAAGTTGAAGCTGATCAACTCACCACCAGTAAGATGCATGCGAGCGACGAAACGGGCCCATCCATCTCCTCCAATCTGCGACATATTGCGTCCTTTCTCGACCTCCATAGTGTACGGCCCCCCAGGAGCCTCAAATGTCACAGTGTCTCCTGTCAGCTTGTTGAATTTCAACCTCACATTGCATGGGACGATCTGTGTAAACTAAGCAAAATGACACAATGCAGTAATGCCAACACTAAAAATAAAATAGTTATTACATTTCATCTAATTTCTTACCGCCGCATGACGAAAACTCGGCTGGAAGTAGATGCCGAACAGCTTGCCGGTTGCAAGGCTGCTGGCGCATCTTGACTTGCACAGTTGACATAGTGGTGGTGGTGGTGGCGCCATTCTTCCTAAAGTAATATGAGCAAAGGATTACTAAATCAACTAAATCAACTAAATCAAAATGTTCCTAAGTCAACTAAATCAACTAGCCTACTAAATCAACTAAATCAAAATGTTCTAAGTCAACTAAATCAACTAACCTACTAAGTCAACTAAATCAAAATATTCTAAGGCAACTAAATCAACTAGCCTACTAAATCAACTAAATCAAAATGTTCTAAGTCAACTAAATTAACTAAATGAATTAGCCTACTAAATCAACTAAATCAAAATGTTCTAAGTCAACTAAATCAACTAACCTACTAAGTCAACTAAATGAAAATATTCTAAGGCAACTAAATCAACTAGCCTACTAAATCAACTAAATCAAAATGTTCTAAGTCAACTAAATTAACTAAATGAATTAGCCTACTAAATCAACTAAATCAAAATGTTCTAAGTCAACTAAATCAACTAGCCTACTAAATCAACTAAATCAAAATGTTCTAAGTCAACTATATCAACTAGCCTACTAAGTCAACTAAATTATATCAACTAAATCAAAATGTTGCATATGAGCAGGAGGGAGAAGGAGGGCGACTCGAGAAGGGAGAAGAGAGTAGGATGGAGGAGGAAGGCGGAGCGAGGAGGGGCCGGCCGGCGCGGCCAGTTGAGGGAGGACGGAGGAGGAAGGCGGAGCGAGGAGGGGCCGGCCAGTGGCGAGTGGAGAGGGAGGACGGAGAAGGAGGCCGGTACCGAGTCCAGCAAGGAGGAGGAGGTGACGGCGCGCGGCGCAGACGGAGGAGGGGCGACGGGGGCGCGCGGCGCAGACGCGCGGAGGAGAGGGGCGACGGGGGCGCGCGGCGCAGATTTTGAGTGGATGTGTGTGAGTGGATCCGAAGGGAGGAGATCAGGGAGATGGATGGCTTAGCAGTAGCGCTCTTCAGCAAAACACGCTACTGCTAAGCTATCTAGCAGCAGCGCTTTTCACAGTAAAGCGCTACTGCTATGTGTCAGCATGCAAAAATACACATTGATCATCAACGATCTTTTTGTGTACAATCTGATTTGACAATATGAGTCCTCACCGGTTTAGGAACAGGTGAAGACTCATATTGCAGCCACAAATTCTACATATAGAGTTCAATGAAGATCAAGTGCTTGTCAAAGTGTGAGAAGTAACATATTTAAGGTGGTAGAAACTCTCTTCACGGAGCGAGGTGGGACTAAATTTTTGTAGGAAACTTAGCAGTAGCGCTTGTCGGGGAAATGCGCTGCTACTATGCTACGTAGCAGTAGCGCGCGTCATTTTAACGCATTGCTGCTATAACTAGCCTCGCGGCGGCCTCGTAGGAATTATAGCAGCAGCGTGTCTTTGGGTGGACGCGCTGCTGCTATATTTGTCTCAGCAGCGAGTTTCAGTGTTCCGCGCTACTGCTAGTTAGCAGCAGCGAGTTATTTTGGAGCGCGCTGCTGATAAGATTCTGTGTATAAGCTTTTCCCTAGTAGTGTCTTTGTTCTAGTTTGTCGATCGTAGATCTCATCGCTTTGGGGTTTTTTCCGCCTATGTATAGCTCTGGTCTTAAATGACTTTGCTTGTTTGTCGGCATGTTTTTGTGTGTGCTTGAGTTGGTATTAGCTGTATGCATCCTAGTTATGCAGAGGCGGGGTGTATACTCATTGTGTTTTGTATCTTCTTGATACTTAATTTTGAGTCAATAAAATTCATCCTTTGTCGAAAAGATTCTCTATCTTGGAACAAGTTCTACACACATTCCAAATTTCCACGCGCCTAGTGTGCCAACTAGCAAGATTCGAACACAAGACCACTTGTAACACAAGTAGTACTCCTACCACTTGAGCTAGCGAGCTGGGTATTTAAATGGGCAGCGCAAACACTTAAGAACCACACCAAGCGCGGAAAAGAACGTTTTTTAAATTTAGACGCGAAATATTATTTTGGAGAAAAAGTGAATTCTGTATGAAACCGTGAACACGTTCCGAAATTGTGTATATTTGAAAAAACTCAAACAATTCTACAAAAACGGAAACAATTTTTAAACTCCCCCGAAAAAACTGAAAAATACGAACATTTTTTTAGAATACTAGAATATTTTTTGAATGGCAAAAGAGTTTTTGAATACGCGAACATTTTTGAAAAATGGGAATTTTTTTTGAATCTCCGGAACAAAATTTGAAAACACCAACATTTTTTTAAACTCAAGAACAAAATTCAAAGCACGAACAATTTTTGAAAATTGTGAACAATTTTTGAAATCCCAGAACAAAATTTGAAACAAAAACGTTATTTAAAAAATAGTGAACATATTTTAAACTCCCAAATTTTTTTTGAAAACACCAACATTTTTTGAAACTCCAGAACAAAATTCAAAGTATGATTTTTATTTAAAATTGCGAACAATTTTCAAAATACCAGAAAAAAATTTGAAAACAAGAACATTATTTTAAAAATTGTGAACATATTTTAAACTCCCGAACAAAATTTGAAAACACCAACATTTTTTGAAACTCCATAACAAAATTCAAAGCATGAACAATTTTTGAAAATTGCAAACAATTTTTAAAATCCCAGAACAAAATTTGAAAACAAGAACATTATTTAAAATGTCGTGAACATTTTTTAAACTCACAAACTAAATTTGAAAACCCAATTATTATTATTAATTTGAGACAATTTTCATAATACTGAAAAAAAATTGAGATGCTGTGAAATTTTGAACAATTTTTGGAAAGCACGAATATTTTTTGAATTTCTGAATACAATTTGGAAACATTTTTTGAAACATTGAACAAATTATGATAAATAAACTTTTTTGAAAATTAAGAACATTTTTCCAAAAACGCAAAAAAATGAAAAAAGAAAGAAAAATGAACACGTAAAAAGAGAGAGAAGAATAAATAAATAGGAAAGAAAAACAAAAACAAAAAAACCGGTTCAGGAACCTACTAGAATGTTCCCCAAACCGGGAAAACCCGGCTGGAACCTTCCAGCAGGTTCCAAAACCGGATCGGAGGAACGCTTCTAATGGGCCGGCCCGTTTTGTTCGATCGCTGAGAAACAGTGTGCGATACCCCCGACATTTTGATGCAGAATGTGTCGTATTGGATTTTCCGCACGCCACAACCCGCTTCGATTCTCTTGTGCTACGATCATCACGGTTTTTGCGCCGCCACTTCCTCGTGCGATCTTCCGATCGAGTCTCCACCCATCGCCTGCCGTAGCATCGCCTGCCGCCACGGCCAGCGAGGCTGTCCGTGAAGGAGAGGAGGACAACAAATATGCCCCAGGGCCCAGCCTTCTTGAAGTGAAAATCAGAAGAAAATCAGAAGGGGACTGATCAAGATCCACAATTGCTGCAAGGTTAGTCTCTTCATCAGGCGGCAAAAAAAGGTCTCTTCATCTCTTGATCTTTAATCTCTTCAGATTTGTGTAGCTGTGCCATAAAAGAAATCTAAAAACATCAGAAATCGATTAAATAATATTGGGTGTCCTTATTCAATTATACTCATGTATACACATGAAGAGGAAGAGAACAATGGAATCCAACTATCCAAGCCTAGAGATCCTAATTGATTATTCCTCTTAACCATTAAGGGGGATTGGATTAGGAGAAGAACCATCATCATGATTTTTTGTTGGTTAATATGATTGATAACTAAATGATCGACATGAAAATTAGAGTTTGAACCCATTCTGACATAGTACCGTCTGGCAAATTATTTTCTATGCAATATAACTAATTTAGATACTATTCTTTTTATCAAAGATGGGCATACTGCTAATAATTTTGTAGTGTTTATTTGTTTATACTAACTAGTAATTATGTATGTGCAATGCACGTATTAGGTAGGATATTAGCGGCACGTTATATTAGGTAAGGTATATTTGTGGCACATTGATATTTGGTAAGATATTAATTGCTTTCTTCGCGGGAATGGTAAGATATTAATTACATGGCAGATTTCATGGGATAGCGTTGAGTCTAAACATGTTTATAACCAATGGCAGTGATGGATAATTAGAGCGTTAAATGTGTTTGGTGCTCAACTTTAGAGCAATTTGAACCGCTAGATCACATTATTTGACGGCTGAGATGGTTTGGATCTACCCCTTTGGGTCTTTTTATATTGGTATAGATGAAAATATGAGGCCAGATTTATCATTTTTTGCATACTTTAAACTTCTTATGGTTTGGTCGGTGCTTATCAGCCTATAAGAGCTAAAGTCAGAAACTCGCCCCCCCCCCCCCAACCAAATTTCTGGCTCCGTCCCTGCATGCTTCAGCTAGTCAGCTTATTCAGTAGGTTCTTTAAGAACCGGGGTCTATGCCTGTTTTTCCTTGTAGCATTGTTGTTTACGATTTTGGGTATGTCTGGGCCTGTAGCTTTACTCCGTTTTGTTCTTGTTTTATCTTTCTTCTGATTAAAACTACAATTGCTTACCGAGAAAGGCTGTCGAGAGAACAATATTGTAAGTGACTTTCATTATCTGTTGTTTACAATCAATACCATGATATATTTATAGTAGGGAATTGTACATGGTAGAGATACATAAGCTGACAACAGCGAATACAAAATAAAGTCTAAAAGGAACAAGCAAATCTTTGAGACATTCAAACTCCTTCCATGACACAATCTTGTACTTTTCTGATGGCAGCCATAGGAAAATAACAAAGGTACCAAACCATAGACCTCTAAATATTAACGAGGGTTCTCCCATAGATTTATCTGGATTTTGTGTTTCCTAAGTTTTTGCTTCGGTACAACTCCCTAAACACATTGATAGTTGAGATTAAACCATACCCCTTCATAACAAAGGGCATGATGATCATATTTTAAAAACCCTTCGCCCGCCCAGGCGCTTGTGTACATACTGCCATCCTAACAAGCGGCCCCACTAACCCTAACAAGTGGGACCCACATGCAAGGCCCACCGCAAGTGAACCAGCAAACTATAAAATAAATGTCATGGGAAGGGGATCGATGCCACACCCTCAGTCAAGGGCTTGCAAGTCGTAACCACTACACCAAACTAATTTATGCAATTCAGGATCTCCTATTGGACGCACATTGCGTCAAAGTGTTGCTGTTTCGCACAAACGTGACAATCCAGCGATGCCCTGGGCGGACACACATTGTGTTTGGCGGTTTTGGGAACCTTCTAGATTATCTTTCTGGTTTTTCTGGTTTTGGGAACCTTCTACCTTCTAGAAGGTTCCCTGAACCGGTTTCCTGTTTATTTTTGGTTTGTTCTTTGTTCTTCTTTCGTTTTTCTGTTTATTTTCTTCTTTCTTTTTTCTTTTCTTCTATTTTCTTTTCCATTTCTGTTTCTTTTTTATTTTTTGCTTCCTTTTTATGTTTCAGTTTATTTTATTTTTTAAAGTGTTCATGTTTTGAAAATTGTTCAAAAACTTAAAAAATGTTCATGCTTATAAAAAAGTTCAAATTTCATAAAAATGTTCTTTTTTTTTAGAAATTTTCCATAAACTAAAAAAATAGTTTCCATTTATAAAATTTGTTCAGGAATTTCAAGAAATTTCCCCCTTTTCACAAATTGTTTGCATGTTTTTGTTCTTGTATGAAAACTTGATCACAAATTCAAAAAATGCTCTTGGTTTCGAATTTTTTTTGTCATGTATTCAAAATTTGTTCATGTTTCAATCTTGTTGGGATTTTCAGAATTGATCTCCCATTTGAAAATTGTTCTAAATATGAAATATGTTCGTCATTCTAAAAATAGTTCCTCTTTTTAAAAATTTGCTCATAATACGAAAATGGTCATATTTACAAAAATATAAAGAATATTAAAAAGTGTCCCTGTTTTCAAATGATGTTCGCATTTTCAAAAAATGTTTGGGAATTTAAAAAAAATGTTCCTGCTTCTCAAAAAAATTTCAACAATTCAAAAAACGTTCCTATTACCAAGAATTGTTCAGAATTTTAAAAATTGTCTCACAAATTGAAATACGATTTATGTTTTTAAAACATGTTCGGAATTTTGAAAAAAATTCAACAATTCAAAAAAAGTTCGTATTTTCAAATTTTGTTCTCAAAATTTAACAAGTGTTTGAGTTTTTTAAAAAAAATGTAAATTTCAAAAAACAATTGTACTTTTCAAAAGTTGTTCCCATTATCAAAGTTTTGTTCTCAAAATTCAGTAAATGTTCGCGTTTTCATCAAATGTTCAGAAATTTGAAAATTCTTTCTTTAAAAAATGTTCACGTTTTATTTGATTTTTCTAAAATTTGAGAAAAATTCTGCGTTCTTCAATAAATTATAGAATTTTCAAACATTGTTCGTTGTAAAAATATTAGAATCTCGAAATGAAGTTTGAAACAATTGAAAAACCTGTCCAGATTCTGCTTTGCAATTAGTTCTTCTACCGTCGCGCTCCCGTTTTTACACGAACGTTTGTTACCTCCACTGGCTAGCAGGTCTCATAAAGGATGGAGCTCCAAAGTTCGAATCCTGGCCAGGATTGTGCGCGCTTCCTTTTTTTCTTTTTAACATCGCCGCGCTACTGTAGAGCAAACAGACGCCCTCGCTACAGCACCCACTATTCGGCCAGCCCAGTCGCGGGGTCCCTGCGTGCGTCGCGTGGTTGTTCGACGCAAAACACGCTGAATAGGAGGGCATTTCCTATTTGGCGCCACTGGCGCCAGTTAACGTGCATTTTGTTAACTGGCGCCTGCGGCGTCCGTACATTTGCCGGCCCATCTAGGTGCCGGTTCTTGAATTTTTTTTTTGAAAATTCTGTGAACTTTTTTTAGATTGGTGAACTTTTTTGAAATTTAATGAACATTTGTATTGAGAATGGATAAACGTTTTTTGATTTATGAACTTTTTTTTCAGTTCCATGAACTTTTTTCGATTTCTATGAACTTTTATCAAATTTAATGAAATTTTGCTAAGTTGGATGAACTTTTTTCAATTTGAATGAACTCTTTGAAAATTCATGAACCTTTTTAAAGATATGCACGTATTTTTTCACATGGATGAAGTTTTTTTATTTAAATCGATAAACCTTTCTTCATTTCATATTTTTATTTTCGCAAAAAATATATTAAGAAAACTTGGGGCAGCACGCTAGTGGGCCGGCGCATGCTCGCAGCGCTGCAGGCGCCGGAACGTTAACGGGCGCCTGCAGCGCTGTATAGGAGCTCCCGAATAGGAGCTCCCATGCAATTACATATAAGAAGAATTCCTTTTTTAATCCCATAGTCCATGATGGGCCAAAACCCCTTTTCAAATAAGTGTAGGGCTAGACGCAATGGTTTACATGGGCCACATTCATCCTAGTGGCATGATGGGACCTCCTATTCGGCGACCCACGTACCCACCACTCACCCCAGTTTTTTTCTTTTGTTTTTCCCTGTTTTTTCAATAAATTTGGGATATTAGAAAGTTCTAAAATTAAAAAAAGGTTGCAAATTTTGCAAAAATATATTCATGAATTCAGAACATGTTCATGATTTCAAAAAATTATACGGGAATTCAAACAACGTTCACGGTTTAGGAGAACGTTAAAGAATTTATGAAAAATGTTCACGAATTTAAAAAAATCATGAATTCAAAAAATATTCATGATTTCAAAAAACGTTTTTGGGGATTTGAAAAAATGTTAACCATTCATGAGAATCTTCAAAATTTGTAAAAATATCCATAAATTTGAAAAATTTTATGACCTTGAAAAGCTATCCATGAATTTAAAAATATTCATGATTTCAAAAAATATTCACGAATTTGAAAGAATGTTCATGATTAGCACAAGATATTCATAACTTTTAAAAATTGTTCTTGAATTGTAAAAGAGTTCAAATTTCAAAAAATATTAATTATTTAAGAGAATGTTCGCAAATTTTAAAAAAAGTTCACAATTTCCGAAAATATGTTCCAGATATTAAAAAATGTGCATCATTTCAGAAAGATGTTCATGATTTGAAAAAAATCTTCCCTAATTTAAAATATTTTTGCAAATTGAAAAAAGAAATGATAATAAATATTAAAATAGAAAAGAAAATATAAAACACAAAGGAAAACAGAAAAATGAACATAAAAAGGGAGATACCCCAAAAGGAAAAAAATCAAAAGAAAAAATAGAAAAAAAATCAACTTGTAGAAAGACCAGCGCGTGATGAGGGAGGGGTATGCGTGGTCGCTAACCAGCTACCTGTGCACCAAATAGAATTCCCCCGGCATGATCGTTAGTTGTTAGGACTAGAATCATGCAGAACTCTTGGCGAATCCTTGATGAAGTGACAACTTATGCACCGGAAAATAATTTTTGAAAAGAGCAAACTATGAAGAAGTTACAGTACAATTTGATCTGGTTCCTGCTGATTCGGCAGAAATTTGTCTATTTGGTGAGAGATGGATGGATAGTTTTTGACACGCAATCATTTGGTTAATTTTACATAGAATATGGTCTAATATTTTTTAAACATACCCTTCTGGCCTACCCGAACACTCTTCGTTGAATATGATATACATTTTTTTGTAATCTCAAGACTGGCCCGAACTTTTGTGAGCAGGTGGCATGCCCATGTTCGGCATCCATGCCTGGTATGAATGTCTACCGGCACCGTTTGTACATTGCGACACGTCTGGCCATTTATTTACTTTTTTTCCCTTGGAAAACTCCAGAAAATGGAAAACTTGTCAAAAACTAAAATAACTTGGCTTGGTGCCTTCAATTATTCATACAAGACCATAGAAAACAATTGAGGCCATTACAAGGATGTGTAGAAACAACGTGCTCCTTAGACGAAGTCTTCTAACCTACCCGAACACACTCCGTTCAACGTGGTCTTTTGTGCATCCTTGAAATGATCCCAATTTTGGCAAGCAGGTGGGCATGCCCATCGTATCCATCCATGTCATATGTTTGAATGATTTCGACACTGTATGCAACTTGTGACAGGCCTAGTCATTTATCTACCTTTTTGACCGAAAAAAACTCCAAAAAATGCAAAATTTATCTAAAACTAAAAGAATTTCGCATGTTTCCTTGAATTGCCATACATGAACATGTAAAAAAAATTGGGGCCATTTGACGAATGTCGAGAAGGAACGTATTCTAAAATGGAGTCTTTTGGCCTATCTGCACACTCTTCATTTAACATGGTCTAGTTTTGGACATTCTGAAAATGACCCCAACTTTTGCAAGCAGGTGAGCATGTCCATCGTAGGTATTCATGCTAGGTTTGAAAGATTTCCAACACTGAATGCAAGTTGCGGCATGCTTGGTCATTTATTGGGATTTTCTGACCGAGAGAACTCCAGAAAATGCAAAATTTGTTTAAAACCAACAAAACTTAGCATGGTGACTTGAATTGGTCATGCAAGCCAACAAAAAATTGGGGTTAGTTGTCGGAGGTCGAGATACAATGTGCTCTCAAATGGAGCTTTCTTGCCTACCCGAACACCCTGTGTTGAACATGGTTTAGTTTTGGACTTTCTTGAAATGAGCCCAACTATTACAACAGGTGTGCATGCCCCTGGTAGGCATCCATGCCAGATTTTTAACGATTTCCGATACTGTATGCAAGTTGCGACATGTCTGACAATTTATACTTTTTTATCAAGAAAACTCCATAAATGCAAAATTTGTCGAAAACAAAAAAGGTTTGAATGGTGTCTTGAATTGGAAATACAAGGTAACAAAAAAAATGAGGTCATTTGATGGATGTTGAGAAACAAGGTCCTCTCAGACGGAGGCTTTTGGCCTACTCGGACAGCCTCCGTTGAACATGGTCTAATTTTAGACATTCTTGAAAGGAAGCCAACTATTGCAAAAAGGCGGGCATGCCCATGGTAGGCATCCATGTCAGGTTTGAACTATTTCCAACACTGTATACAAGTTGCGGCACTGTCAATAATTTATTTGCCTTTTGAACGAGAAAACTAAAGAAAATGCAAAAAATATCAAAATCCAAAATAACTTGGCATGGTGCCTTGAATTAGCCATATAAGGTCGGAGTCAACATTTTTTTTGTAGTGACGATAGAAATACCCCTCACTCAAACGATTCCATAAGAATACATGAGAAATATTAGAAACTAAAAATGACTACATTGTAGTTTATGAAAATTAAAGCCAACACACTTGAGAAAATTACCAAACTCTTCTATGCAGATGCAACAATAAGTCAGAGGGCATCTTTCTTTCACCGCCCAGAAAATGTGCCTATTTCTATCAGTGGCCTACTAGTATGACCAGACTGGAAGGAGCTCTCGTCGTTGCTAACACCAGATATCATCATCTCGAGTTGCTTTGGAATTTCAGTATCCATGGGTTTCTTAAATCGCGGAGTCCCAGAAATAGACTGCTTTTCGCTTGAAACTGCCGGCAGCCACACTTTGAGCCTTGAAACAACCTCGGTCATGGTCGGCCGGTCGATTGAAGCGTTTTCGACACAGTTCAAGGCAATGTCTATAGCACTCTCCACGGAACTGACATCGTACTGATCCAACAACCTCTTGTCTACAACATCGTGAATGCTTCCCTTAGCTATCTTTTGCCGCACCCAATTTGGTAGATGGATGGTTTGAGGTTCCATCAATACCGGGGGTTGTCCAGTGATGATCTCCAAGAGGACGATGCCAAAGCTGTAAACATCTGTCTTGACAGTGAGTTGGAAAGTTGCATGGTACTCAGGGTCGAGGTAGCCAAGAGTGCCAGCAGCTACAGTAGATATGTGTGTGTGAGCATCGTTAAAAGCCCGTGAAAGCCCAAAATCCGATATTATTCCCACCATGTTCTTGTCCAGAAGAATGTTGGGGGTCTTCACATCTCTGTGCACTATTGACGGGGTGCATAACTCATGTAGATACTCTAATCCTGTAGATTATTAAAACTTGTAGTTCGTCAAAGGCACATACATACATGACCTAAAGGAAAATACACAACTGAAATGCGAACCTTGTGCAGCATCAAGTGCAATATGAAGTCGTTGTTCCCAATTCAAACTATATATCTCTCCTGCATTAATTGATAACAAATTAATGTATGTGCCACTTGATGAATGCTAGTAATTTTTTTTGCATATTTAAACTAGCAAATGATGGTTACAAACACAATGATTAACCATAGTAACAATTGGTATGCTAATATCTAAGGCATGCATAAACATGCACTTTGACCTTTAAGGTATCACTGACTTTCCTCAGCTTGATAGAGCATTTTTTTACATACCTCTCTACTTGCTTTTTTGAAATATATATATGTTTATAATTTGCGATTATCTTTCCATGGTTATGATGTATGAATCTAAGACTGTAACTACGTTAGCCTCACTTATTAGAAAAATATTTATGAGCATCTGATAGTGATGACATTAAAAGCATATCCAAAATCAGGTCTAGCAACTCAACTAAACCTTTAACAAGTAAAATTTATTGAACACATAAATCCTGATTCCACTACAATATCAAAGCTAGAGTAGTTTGATTTAGAATTTTATTTTATACTTAACATACATGTCAAATTTTATGTTATGCTATGAAACACAATATATTGATAATATTTGAAAAGTAAGTGATTCCCAGTGCTTAGTAAAAACCATTTGCATCTTGGTTGTTGTGTAGTTTTTTGGTTTTGTAGGAAGTAAAACCATGAAATGGTCAATTTGTTTTTAATATTAAACATATTTGGGATTAATTGAATCATTTGATTTAATTGAGATAATTTCCATATGATCTTTCTAGCATCTAAATATAAGTTACCAGAATAACTAACTACAGGTGCAGGTTGGGTTTGTTGTATGTAAGTCAGGTATGCTTGACAAGAAAATTAATGAAAGTTAAGAGGGAAACCTGCTCTTAGAAGTTGTTGAAGATTTCCACCAGGCATGAAGTCATAAATGAGTGCTAGGCACTTCTTGTTTTGGCAATATCCTTTTAAAGTCACGAGATTCTTATGATGAACTTTTGACAAGGTTTGCACCTGCGGTGTAGATATAGTTACCAACAATTCAAGAATTGAAGCTACATGGTTCATTTGGTGAACTAACATCATGGCAGTTGCAAATGCACTACGAGGGTACTGTGTTGAATATGTTTAGAAATCAATAGGACTTTTGTAGGCATTCTTATAATACGAAAGAATAAAATTCAATTCTATATGTAACAAGCACAATCACCGTGTTAATATTCATGGTTATTGCATCTATCTATCTCTAGCCTTTAAACTCTATTTTTTATATCTTGGTTTTTTGTTATATAAGAAATGTAGATTGCCGAAATGGTTTTATATAACTCGCGTACTTTATATTTTTCTTGGACAAAACACTCATGTGCCCTTGTTGGCTCTGTATTGTACCTCAGGGAGGAAGTCCGTTGACTCTGCTATTGATGTCTCCATGAGCACTTTAACAGCTACCTCATCACCATTTTCCAGTATGCCAAGATAAACAATACCAAAGCCTCCTTTTCCAACGATTGTTTGGAAGTTGTTTGTTATGAGCTTCAACTCTGCGTATGTGAACCGTCTGATGTCAAGTTGTAGGGGATTTTCCTCTTCATACATAGCATAATCCTCATTGTCTGTTGACTTCTCTGCAAGGTGAAGAGTGTTTGTTTTCATGCAAGCTTGCATTGATGGAAGGAAATTTGAAGTGTATAGTTTTATTTTACCTTTCCAAAATAATTTCCAGAGTATGCACATTCCTACTAGAAGTGATACCAGTACCACGGGAACTATCACTGCTATGAGCAAGATAGGCATGGTTTTCCTCTTCTTCGTCTTATCTAAGCAGTATGTATCTTTTTTGTTTGAGCATATAGGATTGCCTTCTAATCTAATGACACAATTAAACAACATACGTACAAAATCAGCTCAAATATCTTAGCTGCTCTACAAAGTTAGGATTATAACATCACTCTATTTTCGAAGACGAGAAATCTGCAAATAGTTCTTGTACAGAACTCAACCCCTCAAATGAACAAACTACATGATTTCTAAATCACGTGCAATTACTATTAGATCCTTAGCTTCCTCCCATTTGAGGCTAGTCATAGTGGGAGTAACATAGGTAGTAACATGCATGCCACATAAGCAAAAAATGTGATATGGCAAGTAATTAAATATGAGAGAGACAAATGGAGTAACATAATATGTTACCATCACACAGCGGTTCCCAATGCAAAATGATTCTACAAAGTAATAAATAAAATGGTGCATGACACTATATATATGTACTACGTACCCACTATAGAGGTAGTAACATAGACTTTTAACATATGCATGTTACTAGTCTACGTTACTTCCCACTATGACCAGCCTTAAAAAACCTAGGTGATAAAGCATGTATATTTATTGGATGCAGTACACGTAATTAAGTGCATGTTTGTATCGATAAATGCACAAACGCACTTTCAATGCACCCAAATTGGCCACCGCAACTTAGATTAACTAGATGATGCTCCACGCATTTCTGCGGGAATCTTGGTAAAATAGATGTTAAAAGCCTAAAACTATTGCAATTTTTTTTTAAGAATGCTCTTAATCAAACGGAGTGTAAAAAGACTAAAACTATTGAAGACAATAAAGTATATGAAGCATGTAACAAAATGTTATATAAAAAGTGAAATCTATTTGACTGAAGTCAAACGGGGTGCCATTTTTAACGAAGTGTGTAACATGACCTGCATATATTTGCTCCAAGCGTCTAATGTACAAGTATATGTAGGTCATGGTACAAAACAACAAAAATGTGTAACATGACAGTCTATGTTGTGCACAAAAAGTAGTGAAACAAATCCATGCATGATTGCTAAGGTGGCGTAGTTGCATGAATAGATTAGTGCACAAATTGTAACTCCTGACCACATGCATGACTTGATGATGTGGCATAGCTGCATGAAAAGGAAAAATAGATAGTGAGTTGTAACTATTTAAGAACAGAGGATTTGCCAGGAGTTTATGTATACGACAACTGGAGTTGTTGTCGCATGGTGCTAGAAAAGTGTGATACACGACAAGTATGGCAGTAGCTAAACAACCGGCAGAGAAAGGGAAACTCACATATCTTTTAACATATGCACGTACAGTAATGTGCACAGGTTGTTGCTAAACCGTATTGTTTCTGTGATAACCAAACTTAGGTTCAACCTAATTCTCCTCGGGTGCAGTTGTTTAGTTCATTTGAGATAATCTAGTAACAAATTGTGCAACAAAGCATGCCAAACCTTAAGTCCAGTAGACCGTCCTGGACTCGCTGAAGAATAGAATGAGGGATTGGTCCATCTAGCTTGTTATTTGACAAGTTACTAAAAAAATAATAGTTAGAACCATTCATCAAAAAATTATATCATCGGCCATAGATGTAATCAGAGACTTACAGAACTTTAAGTGACTTCAGTTGATAGTCTGGAATAGCTCCCGTCAGATTGTTGTGTGATAAATCCCTACATACGTTTTGTTCTTAGGATCATGAAGGACGGCAACATATTCTTGCTAGCCTATCAATATTATGTTGTGGGCACCACTTACAAGTTTTCTAATGATGTCATGTTCATGAATGATATGGCAAGTCCACCACGTAGTCCAGTGCTAGAAAGATTTCTGTAAAAAAATAATGTTAATTCAAGTTTTTATTTTGAAAAGTAGTATCACCTCCGGCCTGTGCATCAAAATGATGCATGCAGTCATGATGTTTGTTCAAGTACCTTTAATTAAGTGACATCATTGAGCTAACATGTATTTCCAAAGAATATGCAATTGTCTTTCTGTGGTCCAGTTTTATACTAGCTTCTTTCAATATTTCGACTGAATTACATGTATTTTCAAGATCTTAGGACATGGGGCATTGTGATATATGTATAAACAAGAAACAACATATATGGTGCAGCATGCCAATGAAAAGGTAACTTCCGTGGAACCTTAAATTACTTAAGGTTGATGCAATGCAATGCACTTAAAAGCTTCAAAAGATTGAGTTGCAATGTTTAAATTCTGACACCCAGTGAAAAAAGGATCAGGAGTCGATCGAAATTATTTAACTTCACAAAATCCCCTCACCTCCGACGACGCTCCTGCAAGCGTCACGGGGTTGGGGGGGGGGGGGGGGCTGGTGCTGCCCCGAGCCCCCCCCCCCCCCTCCTCGCGGCTCCCTGCTCTTGCCACCGCCTCGACAGATTGGTGGTAGCAGGGTGCTCTTCCTTCCCCACCTTAGTCCGGCAGGTGCGGGCCTCAGGATCAGGCAGTGGCACAACGGTAGCAGTCGGCAGTGGAGACGTGGGTTGTGGGCGGCTGCGTGAAGGGCTGCAGCGGCGGCAGTGCGTGGCAGCCTCCGACGGCTGCGAACGTCGAGATCTAGGCCCAGGCGGCAGAGGCCAAGGGTGGCGCGAGCTGCGCGTGTCCACCCATGTCGTGGTCGCGGCTGGTGGTGGTGGAGGCGCATCAGCGATGGCAGGTGGGCATGCTAGTAGGTCTCCAGGTGTTTCGCCGGCTCGATGACGGTGGCATTGCCGATGGTGACCAAGTCTTCATTAGTGACTTTGCGCGGTTATGCGTCAGCCATTGAGGTGGGGGGGCATAGGGGTGTGTTCGGTGGGAAGGTTGGCTAGAGGGATGGGCAGCGCCGACGTGCTCAGCCACCCATCACTGGCACAGGGGTATGCCGGTCCGGATGCAAACACTCCCCCACCTTCCCCTTTCCCTGGATACGTGCACGTTGTCGCAGCTCTGGCTATGTTCAAGGCGGGACATATGCTACGGTTCGTCGATCGGGGGTGTCCCTTTGGTACAAAGCAGATCTCTTTGGATGGTCTTGGGGGTGTTGAGATGACGGGCGGCGGCCCTGACGGCGGAAGGCATGGCGTTCGGGGCGGAACCTGCGTCTCAGGGTCGGGCGGGCAGCCATGGCATCGCGGGGGGCTTGGCCGCGGGTGGTTGTGGAGCAGGGGTGTGTCGGAGGGGTGTTAACGCCGGGGTACATCACTTGCTCAGTTCTTGTACTGGCCGTTGGTGGCAGCATCCGTGGATGTCGTATTCTTCATGAAGGCTCTGTCGCGGTGCTCCCACTCCTTGCGTGTGGCTCCGAGTGAAAACTTAATCCGCGGATCAGACGGTGGCGGCTATCCATGACCGTACCCTTCTGGGATGCACAATCTTGGAGTCCTTGCTTCATCATTGTCCGTCTCACCCCTCCTCGGGAGTGCGGAAGTCTCCGTCATCTCCAAGTAGTTTGCTTGGTTGTCCTCCGATTATTGTGACGGTGCTTGGCACCTTTGTATCTTGCTTTGGTTGTGTGATGTTGTGTGCCGCGGTGGCGTGTGTTTATATCGGTTCGCTCGGATGTCTGTGGTGATGTTGCTTTATAATATAAACTGGGAGAAACCCCTTTTCGCTAATGTCTAGATTCTAAATTTACATGATACAAGTCTTGGTTATGTACTTACACCGTTATAATCCGTGGAATCTGGTTGCTCTTAGAGTAGTCACAAGTCAATCCTTTCCAGGAATACTCTATTGGGGAGCATGGATCTCCATTCCAGCTTGTCCGTGCCAAATTGTATTGTGCCTTGACGTCTTTCATGTACTTTACTACAACAGCAGAAAGACAAGTGTAAATATTTGGACGGCATAAAGTAGCTGTATTAGATTATCTTAAGAAGCACATTATTTAAGCAATATATCCTCCGTTCCGAAATATAAGCCCTTCTGGGGATTCCAATACGGATTACATACGGAGAAAATGAATGAATCTACACAACAGCAACGGCCCACCAGGACAATCTACACTCTAAAGTATGTCTATATACATCCATATATAGTCCGTGTTGAAATCTCTAAAAGGTTTTAATTATATTTAGATACGGAGGGAGTAGAACTGATTAAATTGAACTAATTCATTTATCAACTAGGGTTTTCCAATGGCACATTAGCATTATTTGACCTTTAGAGGATGGTTTACTGTGGAATTGAGTGTGCAACTGGTCATGACGATGTGGAATTTTCAGGGGTCTAGACAGTGAGGTCATTAGCATTTGTCAATTACATGACGATCATGTGAACCTGCTGCTACATACTGCCTCCGTCTCAAAATAAGTGTCTTGACTTTATACTAGCTTCAGTACAAACTTGTACTAAAGTTGAGATACTTTTTGAGACGGAGGGAGTACATGACAAATGTGTAATGGACGTGCAGTATATACATCAAGTTACTCATACATTAATCTTACCATCATCAGAGTCGGTGGGGAGATTCTTCATCAAAACAAGCGCGTACACCTCCAACGCGTTGATGAGTGGCGGAAGACTCGAGCCGGCCGTCTTGTTTAAGATGAAGTATGCGTCGCCCGTCTGCGTGAAAAGCCCGCTCTTGTACAAGCTGTCCACCTTTAATCGTGACGGGGAAAAACCTGGGAACAGCCCTTCACCGGCGCTGTAGATGTTGAACCTCCTGTTCGGGTTGCTCCCGTTTAGCTCGGTGAAGTGAAAGATCGGGAGAAGCTTTAGGGTCAAAGCGTCTTTATTGGCTAGCGATGACAGGCTGACTGTTATGCTGGAGTTGTTTGCGTCTATGCTCATGGCATTCTGCAAGATGGCGGATGGCACCTTGAACTCGTTGCCTGGGAGGTTCTCCAAGTTATCGCTGGTGTCCACGCTGATATAGGGGTACTGGTAGAGGTCTTCCCTTAGCACAGAATAGCTTCCCCAGAAACGGTCATAATTATCCGTTGGATATCTTCATCGCACACACAATGAAAAACAGATAAATAGCCAACACAATATTCTAATCTTTTACTAGTATTTACTTAAAAGCGAGTACTCCCTAATTTCTTGTTGCTTTTGAGATTTACTATTACTTTCTGGGTACTTTCTGTTAGAAGCAATTGCGGATTCAGGAAACAAAGGAAAAGTAGCAAGCACTCTTAAATGTGCCAACCTAGCAAAATGAATTTAAGACAACCATTGACAGGCATATTTCAGCTATAATCCAAAGCTAGTAGTATTAGGGATGGCAGACTTGTCTCACCTTGTGATACCCTCGGTGATGTTGCCAAATCTGAGTCGAATGAAGTTGCTGACTGACACAGAAGTATTGACAAAAGGGTACATGGTATCTAGTAGTGGCCTCAGCTCCAAAGAAGATATGAAAGGAATCCCGGAACCGAAGTTTACCAGGCAAACGGACAGGGAGCTGCCTGTAGCAACAGTGAGCACCTCCTTAATTACCGCATCATCTGTAGGAAAATTTGACAAGTCCACCGAATCCCAGAAATTGACACCGATATAGAGCCCAAACCGAAACAGGGACCCGTCCTGAGTCTTGTTCAACCTATCATAGTTGCCATAAGTAAATATGGCCCTCAGCAGATACTTCTTACCGGGGGTGGATGGCAGGGTATAACAATTCCTTGAACCATCAGGGAAGCTCCTCAGGGTGTTTTGGTTACCATCTGCTGTGCTAGCCATGAACTCTGGTAAAACCTCGTGCTTCTCACCGCCCTCAACAAATTCATCATCAAAACTATACCGCAGTTTTAAGTTGGCGTCCTCGTAGGCACTGAAGTTTTTCAATCCACAGTCGATGTTTATGAACCCTACACGAACCCAGAGTACGACGTATCATTATCATGTGTTTCAACTTAAAGGTCTACAAAGCAATGATCACGGCTTATGCGGCTATACATGCAATAGCTAGTAAAAAATTCTGATTTATGAGATTTCAGCCATGTGAGAATGTTTGAAGTTGCACGCGGAAGAAAACTGAATTGTGCGTGCAGATGTTGCAGAGCTTAAAATTAAAGGTCTAGGAATGAAGAAGGGAAAGCTAGGAGGACATGGTTTGAACATTACCGGGAGGAGGCTGGGCTCGGACTTGAATCGTCGTGACCAGGATGAGAAGCAGCTCAAAGATCCATGTCAGCTCTCTACCGAAGCCGATCGCCATGTGGTGCTCTTTTGGTTATTGGGATGTGTGAGGCAAGATACAACCATGTGTGCAGTTATATAGCAGAGTGTGACAGCTACCACGGTTTGGTAGTGTGCAGTATTTGATACCGGCCGGTTTGGTTGACCAGACTCGGCGCTGGATGCACAATGCAGAGGAGCCAAAAACCGGTTTGCTCATCATTAGGCAACCTTCTGGGGAAAGAAATGTATATATGCAACTTGCATTTATGTCATGCATCAAAAGGAAAGAGACTGCAGCTTTCCCCATTAGAAACTCTAACGAAGTGCAATCATCACAGGAAAGAAAAATAGCAATTTGCAAGGGCAGTTCCACGATGCTACCCTCACGAACCCGCCTATAGGCTGATATAAGAATGTGCAATAACGCATGTCTCATTCTCTGACGTCAACAGGAGGAAGTTTTTATTTGAACGCAATCTCATCATCGGCATGTATGTGGTCGCATGTCGCCGATGGCCGATAGTCACAAAAAGGATAAGTGTACAGTGGGAGAATATTTTTTTCGATAAGGGACGATTTATTACTCAAAAGGTTGAAGTATTACAACAGCCTTTGCATAACTAAGATGTATACAGCCAAGCCAAATCCAAAGTCAGAAAGAAAAAACAGGCGAAATACAAGTCATCATAAGATTGTATGACGCCTAATCCGTGGGAGGGCCAACCCTAAGATCATGTTGTCATCCATGTCAGGTAAAAGTATCCCTCGCCATGTTCTCCAAGCATGTACACACCTCCTTCCACAGGCCTGGTTTCTCCATACGGTGTAAAGACGACCACAAACAAAGTGTACCGGTACATCTGTAGATAACCTACATAAGAGAAATCCTCTTACCATTAAAAATCTTGTCATTTCTACATACCTACTGTGACCAAATAATGGCAAGCGTTCACACCCCGAGGAGAATTCTAAACCCTTGGTCAATCTCATGTAACCGGTTGCCAAATATATTAAACATACTACGTGAAGGATACAAGCCAGAAGCTGCTTGGATGACCAACCATATAAAACAAGCTAATTTGCATTGAAAAAACAAGTGGTTTATTGTTTCGTCGTGGTGCGAGCGGAGACTTCCTATTTACAAGCGTACCGCGCCAACAACCACCACAGTCGAAAGCGATCGAGCTGGAGAACCGCGTGCATGTTGAGCCTGCGACGACTTCCTTGCTTCTTAGATGAAGAGGCACGGAGTGGCCAGCTTTAAATTAATAAAGCCCACAAGGTTCACATGTTACAGCTTAGGTTCCTGTGGATCCCAGGTTACAATAAGGATTGTAAATGATTTGGAATGAGTTCAGCCCTTACACTAATTCAATAGGAAAGCACACTGAAAGCCTAAGTAGAGGAAATGGTCGAAACCGGCTCGCAGGAAACTTGTCCAGGTGACACAGCTCCGTGACCAGCATGTCGATGATGGTGCAGTCCTCGGGCTTGGAGAGAAGCCTCCATTGCTGTAAGAGCAAACCAATTTTGAAGAAGCAATAAGCAGGTTGCCGCGGAAAAACATCATCGATGGCGAACTTGTTTCTAATGTTCCAAAGAGCCCAACAAACAATGGCAAAAAGAAACCACACAAAATTCCTACCTTCGCCAGAGAGAGGCTAAGATGAT
Organism: Triticum timopheevii; assembly: GCA_963921465.1. Taxonomy (NCBI): domain Eukaryota; kingdom Viridiplantae; phylum Streptophyta; class Magnoliopsida; order Poales; family Poaceae; genus Triticum; species Triticum timopheevii. Next base: position 634,652,467 of record OY997268.1, on the reverse strand, counting down.
TTCCCAAACTTAGTCAAAAATTTGTGGGCTCCTTAGGAACCATCTAAGGGAATGTGTCGCAGCTCCATCTGGTCTCCATAGGAGAGATGACCCCTCATAAGTTGCGAGCGAAATTATTTATTTTTAAGAGGGGTTTTGGAAGACCTGAAAAACTTGAAAATAGGGTGCTCATAAATGTGAAGGATCTCGCGATAAAGGGAGGCAACCGTGAATTTGCCCGAGGATTCCATGGCCCAAGAGACGGAGTCTCGCTCTGACAAAGGGATGATATCCTCAATTTCAAGACAAAGATGTTCCCACTGGACCGGTTCATCCGGACCAAGTGTGAGGCGAAAAACAGACACTAGCCATCACTCCCATGCACTTGCAAGATCAAAATAACAGGGCGAGAGGAAAATTCAAAGAGTCGTGGTTACCTAGCAGTGAGGGGGCTCTCCCCGGTCCACCAATCATGCCAGATGAGCCATTCCGCCACCCATCTGGAATTTCGCCCCAAGTTTGAAAAGAAAAATTGTTGATGCTATGCAAAAACTGAGAGCCCCCAAGCGCATTGGCAGCAAATATATTACGAGCCCTCTGGTACTTGGCGCGAAGGAGTTTATTCCTTGCCCACCTTGGGAAGTGGTGGCGCACTATGTATGGGCGAGCCCGAAAATGCAACCTCTTCGGCAAAGCACTTGTTGTATGCTAGGGCGCTCTCCAGTTCAATCCGACAGTGTACGATACTTGGCGGTGTGCGTGCGTTTTTTTTCGATAGCGCAATCCAGCTCTATCGACTTCTCTTTATCCGTCTAAACTTTAAGAAATGCATAACTTTCAAACTGAGCGTCCAAATCAAAATCGGTTTTCATTGTAGTGTTCCTCATGATGATATCTTCGAAACTATGTCCCACATGGACACGTCATGATTTAATCCATCAAAATAGTAGATAATTCATGACTTTAATTACGAGTATTGAACTAATAATGTGAACTCACAGGCATGGTGAAAATAACAGATCTAAAGCAAATGCATGAAACAGAAACTCTAGAAGAATCTCAAATAGGGAAGACAAAATCACATACGGTGCAGCGAAAGTAGAACCGCTGGTGGTGTCAGCCATGTTACTGAAGAGGTTGTTGGTGTCAGGAAAGATATCATCGTTGGGGAAAGTAGTCGTTATAAGTAGTCACACGAGTGCGCTCTCTGTAAAGCTAAACGCCTCTCTCCCAGAAAGGTTCAGTAGAGGCGGTTTCCAGATGCCTACTGTCCCTTTTCACATTTCACTCTGAAAGATGGGATGGAGAAGACTTGGATGGCGACGCAATGTTCTGAAATCGGGTGGAACAATACACTACCGGAATAACTGAATATCCCGACGGAATTTACTATGCTGATGGGTTTTTGTCGGGGTCGTTGGCATAGGTTGAGATATGCAGACGGCCAGGGGAAAACCGTCAGCATAGAAAAGATGCCGTCAAACCTCCAACTATGATGACGGCAACTATTGGCATAGACTGGCTGTCGACATACTTCAATCTATGTCGACGGCTACCGGCGGCATATTCTTGGCCTGGCGACCCGGCCTCTGACGGCCGGCTAACGCCGTCAGAGCTATGCCGGCGGCCCATACGGTGGTCGTAGGCATAGATTTATTTATATTTTTATTTTAAATCAATTTCTCTTTTAAGTGAAAATTTGATTACGACTTGTCTACGCATATAAAAATTATATATCGATTTGGTGTAGAATTTTTCATAGATTATGAATAGTTTGTTTTTGTTTTTGAGTATGTTAAAAATGTGACCTCATCTACTTATGCATATACGTCCTTATACTTTGTTAAAATCACAAGTGATTGATACTTGCATTGATTTTGACAAATTTATATGGTTATAGATCATGATCTTGAAACAATTCTGTTGCTATACTATGTTTTCAAGTTTCAACAAATTGAAATCATGTTTGCTTTAGATTTACAAAGAACACCCTTTTGTTTTGACTTTTTGTATATTTTTTACTCTGTGGCCAAACGAGGCAAATTTCATCTCTACATCCATCAGATTGTTTCTAGGATTGTGGTAGGTGTAAACACCCAACACACAGCCGGATTGTGACCTCCACAGATGACACCGTCGTCTGCACTTAGAGTGGGAAACTGTGACAGAGGGTCAATCTGGAGGGTATATTGTGATAGGTTGGGCTGAAAAATGTTCCTATGGGCTAACCTACCACAACCTGGTGGAAAAGTTCACCCACCAAATGTCGTCCGGTGAAAGTCAAAGGGCTAGATCTCCGGGTCAACCGGGCTAGGGTTAGGCCGCTCGGGGTCTTCGACGAGTAGCAATGCCACGAAAACATCGCATTGGATCCTCACGCATGTCTTAAAGTGTGGTGGGATGATTAAAGAGCCGATGCGCACCTCCGGAATGTGACACATGGACGGGGGATAACATCGAAGTAACGTCCAGCAGGTTTGTTGTTGCATGTATATTCTTGCATACTCAGAATCTGACAATTTCATGAAATTTTAACACAGTACAAACATAGTAGTTATAGGCTATGTGGTAATTTTTCATATTTTGTAGAGATGCAGAACTATGTGAAAGAAATCTCTTTACAGATTGTTCTTTGCATGTCTAGAAGTGTGGTGGGGCTCTTCGGGTTAGCATTCCCACCAGAACTTTCCTTGGGTCCTCATACATGTCTGAAAGTGTGGTGAAATGTTTAAATAGGCAATACGTAGCTCCAAAGTGTGACCCCCTTCATGAGCGGCACTGTCGACTACACTTAGAGTGGGAAAATGCGACGGAGGGTCAAGCCAGAGGGCATCTTGTGATAGGTTAGGCTCAACATTTCTTTTAAAATGTTTCTATGGGCTAACCTACCACAACTAGGTGGAAATGTCCACTGTTCAAAGGCCGTCCGGTGAAACTCTAGGGCTAGATCTCCAGGTCAATCGGGCTATGGTTAGGCCGGTCAGGGGCCTTTGGGCGGTAACAATGCCACCAAACCATCGCGTTGGATCCTCATACATGTCTTAAAGTGTGTTGGGGAGATTAAAGAGGCAATACGCAGCTCCAAAGTGTGACCCCCTTCACGGACGGTGATAACACTGATGTAAAGTTTGGCAGGTTTATTGTTACATGAATATTCCTGAATATTCAGAATGCCACAATTTTCTGAAATTTTGACACAGTAGCTATAGGCTATGTGTTAATTTTTCATATGCATTAGAGCTGCAGAAGTATATATAAAAAAAATCTCTTTACATATTGTTCTCTGCATGTCTACAAGTGTGGTGGTGAGTCTTCGGGGGTTAACAATCCCACCAAAACTTGCCTTGGGTCCTCATACATGTCTGAAACTGTGGCGAGATGTTTAAATAGGCAATACGTGGCTTCGGAGTGTGACCTCCTTCACGGTCAGCACTGTCATCTGCACTTAGACTGGGAAACTGCCATAGAGGGTCAACCGGAGGGCATCATGTGATTGGTTGGGCCAAACTTTGTTTTGAAACATTCTATGGGCTAACCTACCACAAACGGGCTGAACTGGCATTGGGCATCTTGTTAATAGGCTGGTCCATAAAATGCCCCGAAATGATATAAATAATAGTAGAAACCTGCAACAATGATATAAAACAAGCATGCAACAATCAAAACCTATAGATACGTTTGACACGTATCATCGGCCATCACCCTTACATTATATAGTGTGGCTGGACTTCATGTGAAAATCACGGTTTACTCTTTACAAATGGATACAGAGTATGACTCATACTCTACGGTAAAGTTCCTACGACTTCGTACTAGACTCATGCTCAAGCACCTGACTTGCCCTTCGGACGAGTCAAGTATCCTTCCGTGTTGCAGTCTCCTTCCTCGTCATCACGTTGAGGTCGGTGCAGCCTTGATCATACTGGCTTGGGTCACTGCTACCGTCTTCCCGCCGAACCCAGGCCTTGATTGTACTAGTATTGGCTTGGACGTACGGCCGACTCAAGTCCGAGATCAATTTTCTTGAGATGTGGATTGTGTCTCGCAAGGAGGAGAAAGAAGACCACTTTCGCCGTACACATCCGGTGCTCGTGCAGGCGAGGTACGAATTATTTGGCGGGACACGCAGAGCACGGACAAAGACGAGGCAACTCCATGTGGTTAGATTAGAAGGACCAGCAACTGGTGGCAATCGTTGCTAAAATTTGCAATTAATGGCGCGGAAAATATTAGGTGGTACATATGATGGTCTGTTTGATAGGAAAGACTTCATCATTTTAACATATTGATACGGTCCAGCAAAAAAAAAAACATATTGATACGGTCGTATATGTAATCACCGGTAGAAAAAGCCCCATTCGCCCCGGTTGGTAAGGGCCTTTTGTCCCGGTTCTTGAACCGGGACTAAAGGGTAGTTTCTAATGTTCTAGACCTTTAGTGCCGGTTCGAACACGAATCGGGACATATGGGCCTCCACATGGCTGGTGCGCCGAACCCAGGCAGGAGGGCCTTTGGTCCCAGTTGGTGGCACCAACGGGGACCAAAAGACATCCACGCGTCAGTATTTCAGGGGCTGGAGTTTTTGTTTTTTTTAAAGGGGGGTTGGGGGTTTGGGGGGTTAATTTAGGTGTTTTATATATTGTGTTAGCTAGCTAATTAATAGAGAGAAGTGTCATCTCTTATGTCCATGCTTGGTCGACGCTATGTACTATACATAGAGAGGCCCTCGACACGCTAGCTAGTAAGAAAATGAAGGAAACCATTAAGTACAGAAGTTCGTCATGCATACCGAGAGAAGTGATCGGTCGACCTCTCCTTCTCCGAGAGATTGGTTGAACAATAAGTTTTCGTATTATCTATCCGACGCTACTGGCTACATACATATACAATATGTAAGATCTCTTACAATCCCCTAGCAATTGAAATCAACTTCCACATGATATTCTCCGGCTTTATTGATGACGTGGTCAAAAAAGAATCCCGTCAATTCCTCTTGAATTGCTTTCATGCGATCTTGTGGTAGAAGTTCATTCCGCATCTGCCACGTCTAATTTGAAGAAGGGGGTTAATACATATATATGAATGAAACTCAACAGAAATGATGGTGTAATAAAATAAAATTGTGAATATTATTGCTTACGCACTTCATATTGTCTTTTAGAGTAGCCCCCGCTTATTTTTCTTAGTCGCGTTGTAGATCAATTCGCACACGTAGTATCCACAGTAATCATTCCCTTATTCCTGCCACAAGCACTTTACGAGAAATAGAGATCAATCAAACTAATAATGAAGCATTATAAATGGCATTGATGAAAGTATAGCTATAGAATCAACGGGAGATGCACGCAACTAGCTAGCTAGTAGTACTTATTTTCGGGTATGTATATCGCAGCTCATTCGGCAGTCCCGGAGCTTCTGCGGTGAACTGTTTCCAAACCCTGCAAGACAAAGAAAATAATTATTATTACTTGAGATATCAGGAAATGAACAAAAAGTTGCTGATATGGTGCGATAATGATCGATTGAACTTACTTGTTGAGCATTTTAGTCATGTCCGTATAGGTTTTGGGATCTTTTCGTCTCGAGTCTAAGACGGTTACTAGTCCCTGCTCAAGCTTAATCTCCAGAAAAACATAGTGAAAGCTGCGCACGCATGCATAACTCATCAATTACATTACTATAACCTCGCTCGAGTAATAAGGGAAACCGAATATGCACACGACAGTAACACTCACTCGAAGTTGTAAGGAAAGAGTATTAAATCTTTGTTTTGATTTTTGATCAACGATTGTAGCAAGTTGGCCTCGGCCTCTTCGACGTTCTTTGTAACCAGAAATGCAACTATGATATTTGTGTTAATGAACCCAATATCATACATTTCTTGTTTTCTGCACTCGACGATCTTCAATCTGCATAATATAGTGAGGATAATTAATTATAAATACATGCAATGAAAGAGCTGAGCTATATATAGAGACTTAATGACAGAAATAGTACTTACAGACAGTAGCAAAAGACCGTTAATTTATCGAGGGCCTTTTTATTGAAGAACTTGAAGTACTCCTCAAATGGAACAGGCAACAGATCATTTCCAACGAGGTCGTGCTCCTCTTTAATTCTCAGATACAAAGTATTCGTCCCCCCAGACTCTCTGCAGGTTTTCATGTACCAATTATAGAATCTTCGCATCATCGTTGTTAAAGATTTTTCATCTTTGACGAGAGGCTTCCTGTACTCGTATCTGTGTTCGTCCACCTCCATGAAATCAAAATGTACATCTTCAGGCAGGTAATCTCTAAGATTGCTATAACCGGGCACCGTCCACGAAGCATTAGCGATGATGTCGCTAGACACATTGAGCAGGGGGCACGATTGATTTGCTTGTTCGCCGAGCTGGGCAATTTTTTCGCAGCTGCTCGTTCTTTTGGCCTTTGATGTCTGATAGTACTTCTCGACCGCTCCGCTTCGAGATATGCCATTTCAGTAATGCGCTCATAGTTGGTTTTCGGCAGAGACTTTGGTGGTTTCCTCAGGGCATCGACAGTGCGCTTTGCTTTCACCGGATCTACCTTCTCCTCCGGAGGTGGATGTCTCTTTGCTTTCAACCCTTCAAAGAAGTCCTCCACTTCGGTCCGCACGATCTGCGCGTTTTCCTCCTCGGTCCTCTCGTACGGTAACTTCTCTAGAGGCTTGAGAGGTGGACCGTATCTGTATTGCCTCCCGCCTCTAGCTGTACTGCTAGACGCCGGAGCAGACGGAGCGGCTGCGGCGTCTGTCTTCTTTCGTGCTTGCTTACGAGCCGGAGGAGAAGGACTACGACACGCCGGAGCAGCCGGGGCGGCGGGCGTCTCTTCCGCTCTTGCTGGCGAGGCGGAGAAGGAGGAGGCTGCTGGCTGCTCAGGCGCGCCGGCGCAGGCGGAGAAGGAGGCAGAGTGCCGCCACGCGGCGGAGAAGGAGGCTGAGTGCCCTGATCGTCACTCGCCGGAGGAGGAGGTGGTGGAGGAGGCGGAGTGCCCTGACTCGTCGGAGGAGGAGGAGGAGGCGGAGGCGTCCAGTTCAGAAGGTTGATGAACTCCTTCCGCCATAGGCATGGAGTCTTTAGAGCAGAACCCAGCCGAGTCTCCCCTTCACCAGTAGGGTGGTCAAGCTGGAGGTCCTCAAATCCCTCCGTTATTTCATCCACCGTCACCCTAGCATATCCTTCTGGAATCAGACGACAGTGAAAAGTTGCGCCGGGTTCAGAAGGTCGAACAGAGCCGACAGCCGCCTTGACTTTTAAGTTCTGCCATTGCGTCATAAGGTGGCAATTTTGAGACTCCGTGATAGCATCCACGGGGTAGCTAGCAGGAGCCGTCAAGACATGCTCCGGCTGAAGCAGCTCGGTGGAAGCCATGCTGCTTCTCCGCTGAGATGGCGGGGTAGCTTCGGGGGAAGCTTCGGCAGTTCATTTGCTGCGATTTGCTTCTCGTTCCTCTATCGCTTGTACCCTTGCGTGCAGCGCCTGCAGTTCGGTCTGCTGCACTTTCTTCCTCCTCTCCTGAAATTTGTAATCGTCTACGTCCGGAAACCCAACCTTCCACGGAATGGAGCCTGGCGTGCCTCGTGTCCGTCAGGGTGCTCAGGATTCCCGAGGGCCATTGTGAGCTCGTCATTCTCTCTGTCTGGAACGAACGTCCCTTCCTGCGCTGCATCGATATAGTGCCGAAGCCTCTTGACTGGTATTTTCATTTGATCGTTCGTCCAAAGGCACTTCCCTGATACAGGGTCCAAGGTTCCGCCAGCCCCGAAGAACCAAGTCCGGCGACGATCTGGCCAGTTCATTGTCTCTGGTTCGATCCCTTTATCAAGCAGATCATTCTCAGCCTTGGCCCACTTAGGCTGGGCTTTGAGGTAGCCACCTGACCCCTTGCGATGGTGAAGCTTCTTCTTCGCAGCATTTTGCTTGTTTGTCGCCGACATCTTCTTACTCTTTTCCGATGTCTTGTGGGCCACAAATGTGGTCCACTGATCTCTGATCTTCTCATATTTGCCGATGAATTCTGGTGTCTCTTCTTTGTCGACTAACCTTTTCAGCTCATTCTTCCACCTCCTGAATTGGCCTGCCATCTTCTTAAGAGCATGAGACTTGATTAATTGCTCTTTAACTGGCTTCTCCGGATCCTCCTCTGGCGGTAGGGTGAAATTTGCCTTCAGCTCAATCCAAAGATCATCTTTCTGCATATCATTGACATAAGACACCTCAGGGTCTTTGTTCTTAGGCTTATACCAATGGTGGATGCTGATCGGGATCTTGTACCTAACAAGAACCCCGCACTGAGCAGCAAATGCATCCTTTGTCCGGATGGGTTCAATCGGTTCGCGCGATTGCTGTGACCTCAAACATTTCATCCGAGCGCAACTTTTTCTTCGGGCCTCGTCTCTTTATCGAAGTTGTGCTCGATAGGAGGGCTAGAAAAAAGAAGAAAGACGAGAGTTGATTAATATGTGTGCATATACCAAAACAATGAATGCATCAATTAGCTAGTCAGCACAGGCTTAACTAATATGTATACCTGGCCGGACTCGGTTCGGCCACCGGAGCCGTCATCACGGTCTCCTTCTTGCACCGTCATTGGGTCACCGGAGCCATCATAATCACGTCTTTCCTCCTCCATTCTTCGATCACAGTAGCCTGCTTCTTCACCCTGTTCTTCCAGACCATCATTGTCGTTAAGATACGACAAGATATCACCTCCGGCTAAGATTATGTCCCCCAACACCTCTTCTGCTTCCTCGTCTCGTATGTGCTCCATTGTTTTTGCAAATATTACAACATGGCAATTATTACACAAACATGATAGCACGTGGATATATTAGTGGCAAACGTAGACCGAGCTTATTCCGGGTTTGGGGTGGCCTCGGCAATGCTTCAAGGGTAGGGGCGCGGCGGGAGGGGTAGGAGACCGACATCGTTTTTTTTCTAGGGTTTGGGTGTCCTCGAGAGTTTTGGTCGAGCGAGAGGGGGTGGCCTCGAGAGAGTTTGTCGGGTAGGGGCGTGGCGGGAGGGGGTAGGAGACCGACATTGTTTTTTCTAGGGTCTGGGTGTCCTTGAGAGTTTTGGTATAAGTTATCACAGTTGAGAGGGGGTAATATCGACAACGACGACATACATACACAAGAAAATAATGTTATCGGGGAGGGGTATATCGACGCCCCCCCCCCCCCCACACGTGTTGAAGTTATCGGGAGGGGATTATATCGACAATGATGACATACGTACATGGGAAAATAATATTATCGGGAAGGGGGTATATCGCCCCCCCCCCCTCGTGTTGAAGTTATCGGGAGGGGTATATCGACAACGACAGACCCAATAAAACATAAGAAAACAAAGAAGAAATAAAAAGAGGAGAAGAATAAAGGAATAGAGGAGAAGATCGAAGAAAAAAAGAAAAAAAAAGAGAGGAGAAGAAGAAAGGAATAGAGGAGAAGAAGAAAAAATAGAATAAATATTCTATTTTTTCTTCTTCTTCTCCTCTTCTTTTTCTTCCTTTTTTCTCTTCTTATTTATTTCTCCTCTTCTCCTCCTTTCTTCCTCTTCTTGTTTTCCTATTTCCTCTCATTCTTTTAGTATTGCTTGTTTTTTTTTAAATGTTCAAATAGAAAATTTCGAAAAAAAGTAAAGGTTTTGCCTAATGCATTGTTCATATGAATATACAAACATTTGCATATTCTACAATAATTAATATCACCAAAAAAATCTATGAACAGAAAAAATCTTAACTTTTCTAAAAATCTATCTTTTGCATATATACATGAACATATATATACACAGAGAACATATATACATGCATATATACATTTTTATAAAAATGCAAAAAACAAAAGATCTAAAAAAGAACATATAAAAAGGGAGGAAGGGGGCAGACGGCGGCGTGGTCGGGGCAGGGACGGCGAGGCAGAGGCGACGGCGGCGTGGTTGGGGCAGGGGCGCGCGGCGTGGTCGGGGCGGGCCGCCGCCGGCGTGCTCGGGGCAGGGGCGGCTGCGCGTCGACGAGGCAGCAGAGGGCAGCGACGGGGCGAGCTCGGGCAGCCTGTCGGTGATGGGGGCGGCGACGGCGTCGGGGCGGCGCGGAGAGGTGACCGCGACGACGTGGGATGGCACGCGGCGACGGCGTCAGGGCGGCGCGGGATGGTGACGGCGCGAGGCACGGGCGGCGACGGGGGCGGCGACGGCATCAGCGGGGTGTGAATCGGGCAGCTTGGCGGCGTCGTTGGCGCGGGCAACTGCAGAGATGACTGAAAAACACTAACTGTTTGCTTATATAGCAAAGCCATTGGTCCCGGTTCGTGGCACCAACCGGGACCAATGCCCCCTTTAGTCCCGGTTGGTGCCACCAACCGGGACCAATGCCCCACCTTTAGTCCCGGTTGGTGCCACCAACCGGGACCAAAGGCCCTTGTGCTGCCCGCATCGCGGCCAAAGTTTAGTCCCACCTCGCTAGTTGAGAGGGCTCGAGAGTGGTTTATAAGCGCTGTTGCGCCCACCCTCTCGAGCTCCTCTCAATTGTAGGCTTTCGGGCCTTATCTCACGCTATGCTGTTGTGGGCCTATTGGGCCTTCTGCGGGCCTGAATCCTGGCCTAGGTTGGGTTTCTAGTCATATTCAGGCCGTGGTGGCCCAATAGGTGGCAGTTTTTTTTATTTTTTTTTAGTTTTTTTGTTTTGTTTTTTGCATTATTTTTTTTGTTTTTTGCTTTATTTTTAATTCTTTTTGCTTTTAAGTCAGAAAAATTATAAACTTTCTTTTAGTGCCATTAGTTTTTCAATTTGAATAGTTAAAATTTGAATTCTTTGAAATTTGTGTGAATCACAAGTTTGTGATTAACTTTACTATAAAAATAGTTTTTTTCATTTTTTTGTTTTGCTTTTTGCATTATTTATTTTCTTTTGTTTTTTATTTATTTTTTAATTCTTTTTGCTTTTAGGTCACCAAAGTTAAAAACTTTATGTTAGTGCCATTAGTTTTAGAAAAATTATTTTGTTTTTTTGTTTTCTTTGTTGCTTTATTTATTTTATTTTGTTTCTACTTACAACAAAATACTTATTGTTGCTATTTTTATTTATTTTATTAAAGTTTATTTTTAATTATTTTTCTTTTAAGTCACAAAAATTATAAACTTTCTGTTAGTGCCATTAGTTTTCAAATTTGAATAGTTAAAATTTGAATTCTTTAAAATTTGTGTGAATCACAAGTTTGTGATTAACTTTACTAAAAAAATGAGCATAGATGCGCCTATAGAGAGAATTCAACCTAAATTCATAATAAATTTCTATGAATTTCAGAGAAATTCAGTATGAATTTAGGTCAAATTCCCTGTATAAGGGCATCTATTTTCACTTTGAGAGGAGCTCAACAAGGCAGAGAGGGAGGGACTTATAAACCGGTGTGAGCGCCCTTCGGTTGGCAAGGTGGGACTAAACTCTGACCGCAATGAGGACCAACCCTTTAGTCCCGATTTGTGGCACAAACCGGGACTAATGGTCATGGGCCAGGGGCGAGGCGCATTGGTCCCGGTTCGTGCGTGAAACGGGACCAAAAGGTCCAGACGAACCGGGACCAATGGCCCACGTGGCTGCCCTCTTGAGTGTTCTTGGTGAGAACATAGTTGACAAGGAGCGAACCGGGATTAATGGTATTACGAGGGCCGAACCATAAGACATTAAAGCATTTCAAATGAACTCTGAAAAAGTTGACAGTTGGCATGGTATCATAATTTCACCCACATAGCATGTGCATGTACAGAACGGACAATGGTATCATACTCGTTTGTTACAAAGTTCGCATGGTATCATCATAATAGTTGCGGGAGAAAGTCTTCACTTTTTCTTCGCTTGTGTCATTTGCTTATTGCGCCGTAACCATGGATAATCTTCATCGTTTATCAGGATGCTTGGGTCAGCCTTGACTTTGAAGGGAGGAATTTCATGAAACTTTTCATAATCTTCAGACATGTCTGTCTTGCCCTCCACTCCCACGATTTCCCTTTTTACTGAAAGAACTATGTGGCGCTTTGGCTCATCGTATGATGTATTCGCTTCCTTATCTTTTCTTTTTCTCGGTTTGGTAGACATGTCCTTCACATAGATAACCTGTGCCACATCATTGGCTAGGACGAACGGTTCGTCAGTGTACCCAAGATTTTTCAGATCCACTGTTGTCATTCCGTACTGTGGGTCTACTTGTACCCCGCCTCCTGACAGATTCACCCATTTGCACTTAAACAAAGGGACCTTAAAATCATGTCCGTAGTCAAGTTCCCATATGTCCACTATCTAACCATAATATGTGTCCTTTCCTCTCTCGGTTGCTGCATCAAAGCGGACACCGCTGTTTTGGTTGGTGATCTTTTGATCTTGTTCAATCGTGTAAAATGTATTTCCATTTATCTCGTATCCTTTGTAAATCAATACAGTCAAAGATGGTCCCCTAGACAACAAGTACAGCTCATTACAAACAGTCTTGTCACCTCTGAGACGTGTTTCCAACCAACTACTGAAAGTCCTGATGTGTTCACATGTAATCCAGTCGTCGCACTGCTCCGGGTGTTTGGAGCGCAGACTGTTTTTGTGTTCATCGACATACGGGGTCACCAAGGTAGAGTTCTGTAGAACTGTGTAGTGTGCTTGAGACCAAAAATATCCGTCCCTGCATATTATTGAGTCCCCTCCAAGCGTGCCTTTTCCAATTAGTCTCCCCTCATACCGCACTTTAGGGAGACCTGTCTTCTTAAGGCCAGGAATGAAGTCAACACAAAACCCAATGACATCCTCTGTTTGATGGCCCATGGAGATGCTTCCTTCTGGCCTAGCGCGGTTACGGACATATTTCTTTAGGACTCCTATGAACCTCTCAAAGGGGAACATATTGTGCAGAAATACGGGCCCCAGAATTACAATCTCGTTGACTAAATGAACTAGGATATGCATCATGATATTGAAGAAGGATGATGGGAACACCAGCTCGAAACTGACAAGACATTGCGCCACATCACTCCTTAGCCTTGGTACTATTTCTGGATCAATCACCTTCTGAGATATTGCATTGAGGAATGCACATAGCTTCACAATGGCTAATCGGACGTTTTCCGGTAGAAGCCCCCTCAATGCAACCGGAAGCAGTTGCGTCATAATCACGTGGCAGTCATGAGACTTTAGGTTCTGGAACTTTTTCTATGGCATATTTATTATTCCCTTTATATTCGACGAGAAGCCAGTCGGGACCTTCATACTGAGCAGGCATTCAAAGAAGATTTCTTTCTCTTCTTTCGTAAGAGCGTAGCTGGCAGGAACTTCATACTGCTTCGGAGGCATGCCGTCTTTTTCGTGCAAGCGTTGCAGGTCCTCCCGTGCCTCAGGTGTATTTTTTGTCTTTTCATACACGCCCAAAAAGCCTAGCAGGTTCACGCAAAGGTTCTTCGTCACGTGCATCACGTCGATTGAAGAGCAGACCTCTAGGTCTTTCCAGTAGGGTAGGTCCCAAAATATAGATTTCTTCTTCCACATGGGTGCATGTCCCTCAACGTCATTTGGAACAGCTAGTCCGCCGGGACCCTTTCCAAAGATTACATGTAAATCATTGACCATAGCAAGAACGTGATCACCGGTACGCATGGCGGGCTTCTTCCGGTGACCTGCCTCGCCTTTGAAATGCTTGCCTTTCTTTCGACATTGATGGTTAGTCGGAAGAAATCGACGATGGCCCAGGTACACATTCTTCCTGCATTTGTCCAGGTATATACTTTCAGTGTCATCTAAACAGTGCGTGCATGCGTGGTATCCCTTGTTTGTCTGTCCTGAAAGATTACTGAGAGCGTGCCAATCGTTGATGGTTACAAACAGCAATGCGTGCAGGTTAAATTCCTCCTGTTTGTGCTCATCCCACGTACGTACACCGTTTCTATTCCACAGCTGTAAAAGTTCTTCAACTAATGGCCTTAGGTACACATCAATGTCGTTGCCGGGTTGCTTAGGGCCTTGGATGAGAACTGGCATCATAATGAACTTCCGCTTCATGCACATCCAAGGTGGAAGGTTATACATACATAGAGTCACGGGCCAGGTGTTGTGATTGCTGCTCTGCTCTCCGAAAGGATTAATGCCATCCGCGCTTAAACCAAACCATACGTTCCTTGGGTCACCTGCAAACTCAATCCAGTACTTTCTCTCGATTTTTCTCCACTGCGACCCGTCAGTGGGTGCTCTCAACTTCTCGTCTTTCTTACGATCCTCACTGTGCCATCGCATCAACTTGGCATGCTCTTCGTTTCTAAAGAGACGTTTCAACCGTGGTATTATAGGAGCATACCACATCACCTTCGCAAGAACCCTCTTCCTGTGGGGCTCGCCATCAACATCACCAGGGTCATCTCGTCTGATCTTATACCGCAATGCACCGCATATCGGGCATGCGTTCAGATCCTTGTACGCACCGTGGTAGAGGATGCAGTCATTAGGGCATGCATGTATCTTCTGCACCTCCAATTCTAGAGGGCATACGACATTCTTTGCTACCTATGTACTGTCGGGCAATTCGTTATCCTTTGGAATCTTCTTCTTCAATATTTTCAGTAGCTTCTCAAATTCTTTATCAGGAACAACATTCTCTGCCTTCCACTGCAGCAATTCCAGTACGGTACCGAGCTTTGTGTTGCCATCTTCGCAATTGGGGTACAACCATTTTTTGTGATCCTCTAACATGCGATCGGACTCCAGCTTCTCCTTTTGACTTTCGCATTGCGTCCTTGCATCGACAATGACCCGACGAAGATCATCATCATCGGGCACATCGTCTGGTTCCTCTTGATCTTCAGCAGCTTCCCCCGTTGCTGCATCATTGGGCACATCATCTGGTTCCCCTTGATCTTCAACAGCTTCCCCCATTGCAGCATCACTGTATTCAGGGGGCACATAGTTGTCATCGTCCTCTTCTTCTTCGCCATCTTCCATCATAACCCCTATTTCTCCGTGCCTCGTCCAAACATTATAGTGTGGCAAGGTCAAAAAAACATTATAGTGTAGCATGAAACCATTGTAAAGCAGGTGGGTGTGAAGGATTTTTCGGTCAGAGTAAGACTTCGTATTGCCACATTTAGGGCATGGACAACACATAAAACCATTCTGCTTGTTTGCCTCAGCCACTTCGAGAAAATCATGCACGCCCTTAATGTACTCGGAGGTGTGTCTGTCACCGTATATCCATTGTCGGTTCATCTGCGTGCATTATATATAATTAAGTGTGTCAAAAACCATTACAGAACATCATGAATAGATAATTAAGTGACCAAATTAATAGAAGTTTATCATCACATTAAAACCAAAGTACAGACATAGTTCTCATCTAACAACATAAAGCTCTTCAGAGCATCTAAATTAATTAAACCATACATTGAAACTATGTAAAACATTTCAATGCGAAAACAAATGCGATCATAATCGCAATCAAGGTAACAACTGGTCCAACTGCATAATGATACCAAGCCTCGGTATGAATGGCATATTTTTTAATTTTTCTAATCTTCAAGCGCATTGCATCCATCTTGATCTTGTGATCATCGACGACATCCGCAACATGCAACTCCAATATCATCTTCTCCTCCTCAATTTTTCTTATTTTTTCCTTCAAAAAATTGTTTTCTTCTTCAACTAAATTTAACCTCTCGACAATAGGGTTGGTTGGAATTTCCGGTTCAACAACCTCCTAGATAAATAAAATCTATGTCACGTTGGTCGGCATAATTTTCATAAACAATAAATGAACCAATAGTTATGAAAAGATAATATATATACCTCATCCGAATCATAGACAGGACGAGGGCCGACGGGGGCGGATACCAAAACCATCGCACTATATAATAACAAGCAATAAAATAGTAAGAAAATTAGACAAGTATCTATCTAAAACAAGAATTTTTTTTCCTTTCAGAAAGAAGATAAGAACAAGAGGCTCACCACGGTGGTGCCGGCGACGAGATCGGCGCGGGCGATCGACGATAGTGAAGACGGGGACGGGGCGTGACGGGCCGCTAATATAAACCTAGACAATTCTTGGGAAAAATAGAGTTCGGAGGTCGTGCTTCGAGAGGAGAAAGCTTAACTAGTGTGGCTCGGGCATTTCATCGGACACCTCATGAGCACCACAAGGCCCTCCCCTCCTCGGCCAGAGAAAAACAGAGCATTGAAGTGCTCTGCTCGTGGGCGAGGGGTATATATAGGCACCTCAATGGTCCCGGTTCGTGGCACGAACCGGGACTAAAGGGCAGCCTATTGTCCCGGTTCAAGTCACCAACCGGGACCAATGGTGGTGGGCCAGGAGCTAGGCCCATTGGTCCCGGTTCGTCCCACCAACCGGGACCAAAAGGTCCAGACGAACCGGGATCAATGGCCCACGTGGCCCGACCGGCCCCCTGGGCTCACGAACCGGGGCCAATGCCTTGTCCCGGTTCTGGTCTGAACCGGAACTAATGGGCTGACCCGGCCTGATCCAAAGCCCTCTTTTCTACTAATGAATTTATTAGATTTATTAATGATTATTAGGCCACTTGATAACGGAAGATAAGTACCACATGCCCCGCGTGCGCTTTCCCTAAAGCTTCCAAACACGCTGTCAAAACTGTGTAGGAAGAAAAAAAAAATAACGTGCAAGGCCAGTTGTGTACTAGTCGTGTAGAAGAACACAATGGAAAAGGTCACACGTTTGAATGGTCAAGTAAACATTCAAAATGTCATTCTTTTAATACTCGAACAAAGGCCAGTTATGTACTCCCTCTGTAAACTAATATAAGAGTATTTAGATTACTAAAGTGATGATCTAAACACTCTTCTATTAGTTATGGATGGAGTAGTTATGTTTAGAAGAGTATCATATGGAAAAAGTGATACTGTTTTTAAAGGTCAGGTAGACATTCAAAATGCCGCCATCCTTTATATAGTACTGGAACGGCAGGCAACTGGCAGCAACCATTGCTTTTTTCTTTTTGCGGGTACCATTGCTAATAATTGCAATGGTGCAAACAAGATTAGGTGGTATACATACTGTCATGTTTGGTTTGCATGAGTATTTTATCAATTTAACCGGGTTGATATGGTACGTTGTATATATAATTTAATTTATTATTAGGTTATAGTTAATTGGGTCAGTGATGCACACTTGACAACCAAAGATAAGTACGTACTCGTAGGAGTGCTCCTCAAGCAGTGTGCAGAAGGACAGCACATCTGAACTGAACAACAGAGAGCGCCCCTGTTGAGAGTCGAGCGAGAGAAGCACGTCCCGGCCCGATCCCCAATCTTCCCCGGCGGCGATGCCGGCTGGAGGAGAGAAGGGAGAGGAGCACGGAGGAGCTATGTATATATTAAGTCTAAGTTGAGTCTTACCCCTGTGGCGTCTGGCGCTATGCCGAGGTGGAGCGTACCACCGCCGCGTTCGAGCAGCGGCCGGTGGTTAGCGGTGGCTGCAGTCCTGGCTGCGCTGGTGTGCCAGTTGCTTGTCAGGAGTGGGTTGCTGGTGACTCCACGAATAAGCTCGTTTGGTCCGCTGATCTGGAGGAGGTCCTTATTTTCCTCCGCTTCCAAGGTTACCATGGTGGTGAAGGAGGAAGAGAGGAAAGATGGAGATCCAGTTCGGGTTCGAGCTCATCACCGACGGAGATCTTGGATGGCCTATGGCTCCCGCTGTTGCGGTCGATGCCGGCCATCGCCGCCGAACCCTCTGACCGAATGGCGGTCTTTCTTCTTCCTCCCGGCCAAGAGCCAGATGGGAGGCACTGCAGCTTCATCCTGGAGTTCGTGGCGTGGTGCCATGGAGGGCTCGCCGCACCAAGTGGCGCCGTCCCCGGTGAAGACGGGTCAAGTTTCAGGCTGGAGTTGCCAGGGACCCGATTGCTTTTTTCATCAATTTTCTGGGGTCCTCTTTGTAATAGTCAGGGACCGGTTAGTGTTTTCCTTTTTCGTTCAGGGTCCTGATGTAAAATCGCTGTGTACTGCTCCTTTCTAATCAATGCAGCTTCGGGGTCCTTCTGGGCCCTTAGTTTGTTCAAAAAAAAAAGTACGTACTCGTACTAGCTAGCTAGCAATGATTGGGTCGTACCACATGCTCGCTTACCGGCCGCCAAGCATGTGTTTCTTCTCCGATGGACAGAAGTTCAAATATGATGTACTTATTCTGACTAGCACGGCAGCTTGATCGATGTTAGGTTTGAACAAACCAGTATATTATAGTTACGTAAACTCACATTTAGCGCAAGTTGTGCAATGCGAAAGGACACACCACTATTTAAGAAATAATAATAATAGACCACTAGCACAACAATTGGTCTATTCTTAGTTCTAATGTGCCATGTTGCAAAAAACAAATTTAAGAATAATAATAGACCACTAGCAGAACAGTCGGTCTATACTTTGTTCTAATGTGCCATGTTGCAAAAAAATATACTATTCTGACTGCTCGACGTTACGGTGAATTATCATTTGCTGAACTAGTCTTCGGTGAGTCCTATTACTAGAAAAAATGCCCGTGTGTTGCAACGGGAGAAAAATGTATATCAAAATCCTCCTGCTTTCGCAAAACAAAATCCTCCTTCTTTCGCAAAAAAAAAAAAGAATTCTCCTTCTTCCGCACACATAGTGTCATGTCGGTTTTTTTAAAATTTCAACGCAATGCCCCACATGTATTGCCGCTTATCCTCCTTTCCACCCACGCTGACGGCGGCAGTGGTGTCCACATGTCAGATGTGGTAGACCAATAAGACATGGGGCAGTTGAAGCGGCTTTTAAGAAAAATCAGGCAGGAAAGTCGGCAAAACCAAAAAACTGAGGAGGCAAGTTGGAAGGGAAAGTGATGATGAAATGAGAAAAAATTCCGCTTTTTGTCTCCAGCGCAACATAATTCTTATTGGACCAAGAATACAGAGGCAGTCCAAGTAGGGATGAGAGGATGAAAAAAAAGTAGAGACTTACCTATATATTCTTTCTCTCGATGATAACAAAGATAATCATTCTCGCTGATGTTTCAATCTTTTATTCTGGTCATATAGTGAACAACATTTCACACCATAAACAAATGGAATAATTTTTTTTTGCAATCAGGCAATGAAAGCTAACCCAACGTCCTGCAATTTATGCCCTCGATCAAATAGCACGCACAAGCAGATTTTTATTGCTTTATTTCGTAAATTAAATAATCTTAAAAACGTTCAGAATAAAAAAAATGGAAAATGTTTGGAAATCCAAAATTTTGTTGCTATTTTCAAAAATAATCGAAACTTGCAAAAAATTTATTGCTTTTTAAAAAAATTATTGTTTTTCAAAATTGTTCAAGATTTCTAGAAAGAAAATGGCATTTCAAAAATTGCTGCAAATTTGAAAAATATTCATGTTTTAGTGAAATTTTCAAAATAAAAATAATGTTCGTGTATAAAAGATACACATTTTCGAAAAAACTTATGAATTTTCAACGCATGTTCCTATTTTCAAAAACTGTTCACAAATTCATATAATGTTCATGTTTTTATAAAAAAGTTGGTGTTTTCAAAAAATATTTGATAATTTTAAAATATGTACCCTTTCATATTTTGTTCGTTTTTTCAAAAGTGTACATAATTTTCAAAAAAATGTTCAGGATTTAAAAATTGGATCATAGTTTCTAGAATATTCAGAAACTTCGTACCTTAAAATCCCCTCAATTGAAAAGATTGAAAGGAAGAGTAGAGTGAGTAACTCATGGGCTTTCTATGGCGTACAATGACGTAACAAAACTCTTAAATGCCATCGATAAATGAATGGAAAAATAGAGGATTGGTTCTGTCAAACGTGATGAAACCGAGAAGGTAAATGTTCCTTTTTCCTGTGCACACTGGGTTTTGCTTGCACATATAATTCTCACTGACTTTAAATGCATATTTTTTCTCCCGTTGAATCGCACGGGCATATGTGCTAGTATTAATGAAGCAAGGCGCGTTTCGTCATTTTTTTCATCCGTTCAACCACTAATAGAGCACGGGCATATGTGGTAGTACTAATAAAACAAGGTACTAAATTCTTGTGCGTTTGTCTGCTAAAAAAATAATTTTCGTACGTAAGCCACTCACTGTGGCCCAGCGAAGCCAGCCCACTTATTTTTCTGCCCACGCAGCTGAGAATATTTTATTTTCCGCACTGGCCGACAAATAGTCGGAGTTTCGCACAGGACAACCAATACCGGGCTGGCCCATTTGTCTTTATTTCTGTGTTTTACTTCAATTTTATTCTCCTTTCCCTATATCTTTTTTCCCTTGTAGTTTTTTTTAGAATTTATTTTTAAAATTAAAATTATCAAAAAACATTCAGAACTGAAAAACTAATTTTTTGAAAATGCTCAGAATTCCAAAATTTTATTGCTATTTTGAAAATATTCGGAACTTGCAAAAAGTTTTCCCTTTTTTCAGAAAAATATTGTTTTTCAAAATTGTTTGAGATTTCTAAAAAAAATGAAATTTCAAAATATGGTCCAAATTCGGAAAATATTCTTGTCTTAGTGAAAAGTTCACAATTAAAAATAACGTTCGTGTATAAAAGATACACATTTTCTAAAAATCTTATGAATTTTCAACGCATTTTCCTGCTTTGAAAAAATGTTCACAAATTCAAATAATGTTCATGTTTTTATAAAAAAAAGTGGGTGTTTTCAGAAAATGTTTGTGAATTTTAAAAGATGTTCCCTTTCATATTTTGTTCATGTTTTTTCAAAAGTGTACATAATTTTTTAAATATTGTTCGTGTTTCCTAGAATACTCGAAAACTTCATACCTTGAAATCCCCTTGATTGAAAGCATTGAAAGAAAACGTAGATTGACACAGGCCTTCTCTGGCGTATGATGACGTAACAAAACTTTTAAATGCCCTCGATCAATGAATGAAAAAATGGCGGATTGATTCCTTCACACGCAGCGATACCGAGAATCTAAATGTTCATTTTTCGTGCACACATGGTTTTGCTTGGACAGATAATTCTCACTGACTTTAAATGCATACTATTCTATCTCCTGTTGCAACGCAAGGGCATATGTGCTGGTTACAAAGAAAAACACGGCCCCATCCACCAGTATGCATATATAGGATCATAAAAGGATCTATCAAGATCCACCTTTTCCAGGAGCTTGCATGTAGCATTGGGCATATGACTTTTTACATCAGTGGCACTTCAGAAGTCAAGAGTATACACCCAATACTGACTGCACAAGATACTATGAAATTTCAGAGTGCATGTCATGTACATAACATGGCACCACACAAAATTCAGAGTAAGAAAATGATCAGGGAACATGGCAGCACCTGGGCCGCATGCAGAAATTCAGAAAACAGCCGAATTAATAGGCAGCACATAATTTAGAAATTCAGAATAGGGTTGCACCCAGATTTTTTTTTAGGGTCAAAGCAATTGCTTTATTACGCAACCAAGTTTGGCAAATCGCCTAGTACAAGTCCAACCACAGATGGCGGAACATTAACATCCCAAACAGTGGGTTCATTCATATTACAGTCATACCCGAGCTTAGCTAGTTCATGCGCAGCACTATTGGCCTCTCTCCTGCATGCAGAAACTTCACACTTTGAGAACCATAGCCTCATTTGGACCTTCAGACCTTCCAGGACCGATGCATATGCCGTGAAGCTTGGCTCCTTTTGCATGAGTGCCGCCTGTAGTAGCTGTGAATCAGTTTCAATGCAGATTCTGATTGCTCCAAGGTGTGTGGCTAGTTCCACCGCAGCCACGGCTGCTTGCAGTTCAGCTGCGAAGGCATCGTAGACATGCTCACTCTTCCCAGCCATGCAAGCCACCACGTCCCTTGTACGGTCTCGGGCAATGACCCCCCATGTAGATTGGGGGCTCCCCGACATGTGTGCTCCATCAATGTTAAGCTTGAGGATGCCGTCTTCCGGTGCCCGCCATTTAGTCTTCTCCTTAGGGCTTTGTTGTTTCTGCTTACCCACAATATCCCAATATTCCATGGTGGCAAACTTGGTTGGGTGCACAATCTCCTCTGGCCGCATTCTTCTTTCATTCATCCTAGCCCTGTTCCGTTCATTCCACCACTCCCACCAGCAGTGCAAAATCTGCACTCTGTCCTCCATCTTCACCGACCATAAGTGATCCATGACATCGCCCACTGAGTTATATCTCTCCAGATCACTTCTCACAGCTTCCATTCCCATGGAGCGCCACACCCCTTTCACTTCCTTGCATCTTATGAAAAGGTGCCCACCATCCTCGGCGTTTCTGGCGCAAAGAGGGCAACTAGTGTCCTCGATCTCCATCCCCCTCGCCACTAGGTTGGTACGGGTAGCAAGCGAGTTGTGAGCCAGCCACCATGTGAACATCTTGATCTTACTTTGGCACGCCATCTTCTAGATCTGGCTCCAATAAGTACTGTCACAAGCATTAGGCGATCCATGCAGATCACCGCTCCTGCCGGCCTCCAGATCACTCGTTATCTCCTGCATCTTGACATGCACTCTATATGCTTGTTTAACTGAGTGCACCCCCTTCTCATCATAATGCCATGCAATGAAGTCTTGCATGCCGTCTCTCAAGGGAATCCCAAGAATCATGGTCGCATCTTGGGGAACGAAGATATCCCTCACTAGGTCCTCATCCCACTGCCCCGTTAGTGGATTTATGAGTTCATGAACCTTGTCAAGCAGGACCCCGTTCCTGGGTGTTTGGACTCGTCGCGACCATGCTCTTGGCAGCCAAGGATCCTCCCAAATGTTAACTTTCTGTCCATCCCCAATGCGCCAAATATAACCTTGTTTTACCAGCTCTAGTCCATGGAGCATACTCCTCCAAGTATAAGATATGCTGTCCTTCGGTGCTGCGTTCAAAATATTGCCATCTGGGTAGTACTTGGCTTTCAGCAATTATGCACATAGACTCTCCGGCCTTTGGATCAACCACCATATCTGACATGACAACATCGAATATTGAAGGAGTGGATATCTCTGAAGCCTAAACCTCCGAGCGCCTTGGACTTTGTCAGTTTTGGCCAACTAATCCAATGTATTTTTGACTCTTTATCCTGCTGGCTCCACCAGAATTTGGCAATGAGTGAACTTATCTCCTCACAGAGAGTTTTTGTGAGGTAGAAGCATGACATGGCATATGTCGCGATGGCTTGCACTACTGCCTTAACAAGCACTTCCTTCCCAACCTTGTCTAGGAGCCTCTCCTTCCAGCCTTGCATTCATCTCCAGATGGCGTCTTTGATGTATGCAAGAACCTGTTTGCGTGATCGTCCCACATACACAGGCAATCCAAGGTAGCGTTCATTCCATGTTTCACAAGAGATTCCAGCACACCATTTCACATTTGCCTTCTGTTCCGTTCGGGTATTGGCACTAAACATTATTGCACTCTTATCTTTGTTAATGCATTGTCCAGAGCATTCCTCATAAAGGTCCAGAATTCTCTTCAGCTCACTAGCTTCACCACTATCTGCTTTGATCATTAGGACAGAGTCTTCCGCAAAGAAGAGATGGGTGATGGTGGGTGCCCCTTGGCACACCCGGACACCAGACAGCCTCCCCGCCCTCTCGGCATCATGCAGCAGCGCTGACAGCCCCTCGACACAGATGATGAATAGGTATGGCGAGAGGGGATCCCCTTGCCGCAGACCCCGGGTCGGTATAAACTGCTCCGTGAGGCTTCCATTGACCTTTATCTGATAACGTACGGTGGTGACGCACTTCATTAGCAGTGGTTACTCCAAGTTGTTAACTCGAATTAGCCTGTAGCCAGAAGAGGCAACACAACCATGAGAGATTGGGAGGGGGCGGCATGGGTGATAGGCGAGGTGATCCACTCTCTCCATCGAGAAATAATCTTCAAGTACTGTCGCACCTTAGGTAATTTAGCAGTGGCTCTGCCTTCCTCTCAGAGCCCCTTATATGTTGCTCCGTGTGTAAGATGAAGATCGACCGTGTGATCGTGGTTGTGCGTGTGAATATATGATCACACACAGAACTTGGCATATGTGTCAACTGGATTGTGATGGAATCCAAATTGTAAAAATATCAACTCCATATTTGATGGTATATCAATATTATCATATTAGTCTTATAGAGTACTTTGTATTCTATTACTCACAACACAACATCCCAAAGCAACATAGAGGTTGTAAACACAAGAAAACACAATGATGCGAGGAACAGGAAACTTAATTTATAGTCGCACTTGTTTCCTTACTTTTCAGGATATTGTGTGCCCCTAAAATTTAACATGCGAATACCCATCTTGTTCGATTTTTTTATCATGACCTGATTATATATTCATCCCATAAAAATCCATCTCTCACCATTTTTTTTAGAAAATCTCCCATTGTTCTTTATTCTTCAAGAAAACTTATCACTGTTATATAGTAGTAGGTTTTTTGTTTGAGTAACTGTTAGGAGTATATAGTAGTACTAGGTGCACACACACACACAAAAAAAAAACTCTGTCTAATTCCAAAGCATGGGCTACTTGGACTATTGCGTACATGGGCTCAAAGCATTAAGCCTATAAAATTAATGGGCTTGGGCCATGCGTAGTAGTATACACAAGTAGCCGACCAGCCAGGAGGGAGGGATCCAGAATCTCCATCCACCCACTCTCCAGCAATGTCCAGCGAGCCGCCGCCGCCGCCGCGGCCGCCGTCGGGAGCTGCGCCAGCAGCGAAACCTCCGTCCATCCCCTCCACCACCCTCGCCACCACTGCCCTCGCTACCGCCGCCGACGGAACCACCACCATATCCTCCCTCGGCCAAGACCAGCTTCTCGACATCTTCCTCCGCCTGCCCAACCTCCCGGATCTCGTCCGCGCCGCGCTGACCTGCCGCTCGTGGCTCGGCGCCGTCCGCTCCTCCCCGCCCTTCCGCCGCCTCTTCCGCGCCATCCACCCGGCGCCCCTCCTCGGGATCTTCCTCAAAGTGGACGCCGATGCCGCCCCCTCCTTCGCCCCCCTGCGCCGCTCGGATCCCGTCGTCACCGCCGCCCTCCGCCGCGGCGACTTCTTCCTCACCTCCCTCCCGCTGGACGACGCCTGGACTGTCACGGACTGCCGCGACGGTTACATCCTCCTATGGAATACTCTCTGGGCCGTGGCTGCGGTGAACCCCATGACCTGGGCTGTCGACGTCATCCCCTTCCCCGATGATGTCGCGGATGGGAGTCTCCGCGATTTCGGCTTCCTTGGTTTCCACCTGCTGACTTCCGAGGAGAACCCCCGGTCGTTCCGCGTGGTCTGCCTCTGCGCCGACGTGTCTAGGGTTCGTGCCGCCGTCTTCTCGTCAGATACGAGGGGTTGGGTCGTCCACCCGTGGGTGGAGATCGGTGGTGAAAACAGCCTCAAGTACGGTGCAGGCACGCTGGTGGATGGTTCAGTTTACTGGCCTTTCTATGGCGAAGGACACATTATCAGGATCAACACATCCACCATGGACGTCTCCTCTCTGGATCTACCCTCACACACAATTATTGATTACTGGCAAGACGACTTCATCGTTGGGGATACTAAGGATGGAGAACTCTGCATGGTCCATGCATCTGATGATTTTCTCCTCCATGTTTGGATCCGTAGTGCGGACGGTGATGGAATTGGGATTTGGGCGCAGCAGAACATAGTCTCTTTCAGTGAAGAAATTGGTCGGGTCACACGGGGCTTGGAGGGCCAAGTCAGAGTTGTGCAAGTGAGGTCTGGATGTGTCTACTTGTCCATGACACGCATAACCAATGCTGGCACACAGCGCACCTGGTTCTTCTACCTTTCATTGGAGACCATGGAGATCGAGTTACTAATCCACGGCACATTTGATGACTGTGCCTTTCCGTATCATATGGCCTGGCCTCCTTGTTTGATTGGTCATGATGGGACCACTGGACATGAAGTCGAAGCTTCTCGCTGAAGTCTGCACTTGTTTGCCATACGAGGAAATGAATGAATGGGATTTTTTGGGTATGAGTTTACCACTATTAATTACTTTGCTGATGGTGCAAAATAATATCTGGTTGACATTGAAAATTGGAAGATCGTGCTATTCTATCTTGATGGTCATGCCTAGAAACCTTTAGATGATTTCAAACTATTGGTACAATTCTGCTAGAAGATGTTGCATTTGCTGCTAGGCCCCATTGACCAATTTGTTCCTACTGTTTGTGTTTGTGTTATCTCATTTTTATGGTGACTTAGTTGTGACTTGTTATACTTGTATTTCAGTTCACAATGTTAGCCAGTTGTTCCCTTGACGATGATATCGGAGAGTTCTGAAAGTAGTTATTGTTTGTTGCATTCTTTCTGCATCTCGGTGCTACTGTTTTGTGTTTTGTTCTACATGTACTGCAATTTACGTTCAGACTTTTAAAATGCAAGTGTGAACCATGTTCAGTTTCTTCCAAGTATAGAGATCACCTCATTGCAAGAAAGCTGTTATTGTTTCTTAGCAGAGTAGAATTGCACAAGTTACATCCTGAAGCAGTGCACCGAGTAGAAACTCACACAAGATTAACACACTGCTTTTGTGATGCAACAGCAGCAGGGAGATTTGCGATTTTGCGAGAGAGGAGGGGAATCTGCGGGTGGCAAGTCGTCGTTGTGCTTGGCATCGAATGGAATGCATTATTTCTATTGGCTGCTCATGGGGATAGTTGGGAATCAACTGCATTCGTTGTGATCGATTTGTGCAAAGGACTTGCTTTTGCAATGTATTGCCTCGAGTAGTGGCCAGTGCTCAGAATATGATACCGTGAGTCTGCCTATCATTTCAGAACATTCAGCAACTGAACCTTTTATCTCTTCTCCGGTTATTTAATCGAGTTCAAGTTTCAGTATGTTATATTCAAGTAGCAAAGTTTCACTGCAATTTCTTTTGTTGAGAAGATCTCCCACTGTGTTTTTTTCTTTTGCTTTTAGAAAATCTCCTACTGCTATATGCTCCCTTCTTCCCGAGATAGATGGCGTGTAAATTGAGTTACAAAAACCAATGCCTTTTATGTTTGACCAAACATATATAAAAAATATGTATATATAAGTAATACCAAACGAATATCTATATATCCATTGGTACATTAATTTTCATAATTTCCATGAAAAGGATATATTTTTCATAATTTATTTGGACTATCGCGTATACATGGGCTCAAAGCATTAAGCCTATAACGGGCTTGGGCCATACGTACTATACAGACAGAGAAGAGAGAAGAGTGAATCTCCATCCACTCCACTATCGAGTCTCCAGCAATGGGGAGCCACCTGCCGCCGCCGCCGCCACCGGCGGCTGCGCCCGCAGAGAAACCTCCACCGATCCCCTCCGCGGCCACGGCCACCACCGCCACCGCTACCCACGCTACCGCCGGCGACGGAACCACCACCACCACCATATCTTCCCTCAGCCAAGACCAAATTCTCGACATCTTCCTCCGCCTGCCCAACCTGCCTGCGCTCGTCCACGCGGCGCTCACCTGCCGCTCCTGGCTCAGCGCCGTCCGCTCCTCCCGGCCCTTCCGCCGCCTCTTCCGCGCCCTCCACCCGGCGCCACTCCTCGGGCTGTTCCTCGAAGTCGACGAAGATGCCGCCCCCTCCTTCGCCCCCCTGCGCCGCACAGATCCCGACGTCGCCGCCGCCCTCCGGTGCGGCGACTTCTTCCTCACCTCCCTCCCCACACGGGCTGGGGCATCGTGGACTGCTGCGACGGTTACATCCTCTTGTGGAACTGGAACATGATGTTCGTCGCCGCCGTGTACCCTATCACCTGGGCCCTGGACATCATCCCGTTGCCCGAGGATGCTAGGGAAGGGTGTCTCCGTGGTTCCGCCTGGCTTGGCTCCCGTCTGCTGTCTTCTGAGGAGAACCCCTGATCGTTCCGGGTGGTCTGTGTCTGCGCAGATGTGTCTAGGGTTCGTGCTGCCGTCTTCTCGTTAGAGACATGGGATTGGGCCATCCACCCGTGTGTTGAAATCGGTGGTGACAACAGCCTCAAGTACAATGCTGGCATGCTGGTGGATGGTTCCGTTTACTGGCCTTTCCATGGCGAGCGGCGCATGATAAGGATCAACACAGCCACCATGGACATCACCAGTGTGGATCTGCCCTTGCAGGTGGATGTGGAGAGCTGCAATTACAAGGCTGGGGAGACTAAGGATGGTCAGATATGCATTGTCCATGCAGCTGATGACTTCCTGCTCCATGTTTGGATCCGTGGTGTGGATGGTGATGGAATTGGGATTTGGGTGCCGCTGAACATACTCTCTTTGAGTGAAGAAATTGGTCGGGTCACTCGGGGCTGGCTGGGCCACCTTAGGGTTGTGCAAGTTAGGTCTGGATATGTCTACTTGTCCATGAAATGCATTACCCCTGTTGGCATACTCCGCTGCTGGTTCTTATCCCTTTCATTGGAGACCATGAAGATTGAGTCACTGATCCACGGGACATTTGGTGACTCTGCCTATCCGTACATTATGCCCTAGCCTCCTTGTTTGATTGGTGATGATGGGGGCACTGGGCATCAAGTTGAAGGCTCTCACTGAAGTCTGCAGTTGTTCGTCATAATTAAGAGGAAAGTAATGCAAATTTGCAGGTATGAGCTTAATTAGCATTATAAATTACTTATATTGTTGACGCAAAATTATATCTACTTAGTTGGAATTGAAAACTGGAAGATCGTGCCTTTGCATCTTAATAAATAATGGTTATGCTCATAGATAGAAACCTTTAGATGCCTGATAACCGGCGGTACAGTTCTGGAGCTAATGAATTTTATTGAAGATTGGATTGTCATATGCTGCAAATTTTCTATATATGGAATACTGCTATGTTTTGTTTGCTGTCAGGCCCAATTGATTAATTTGTTTCTACCGTTTCTGTTTGTGTTTATTATTTATAGAGAAGAAATACACAGGACAGCTAGTTCTGGAAAGTAACCGTAATAAACTCTGAATGAAATCAACTTTCAGATATGCATCTGTTATTTTAACAAGAATCCCTCAATACACTTCTAGTTCTTTTTACCGCACAATCTCTTCATCTTTTCGGCTGCAGATTCTCTTTCAACCTTTGTTGTTCTTTCTTGCACGCACAGCTAATAATATAAATCAGCTTTTAAGTGCTTTTTTAGTATGTTCCCGATCGACCTAATTTAAATGGTGGCGTGGTTACTTGCTACTTGTTATACTTGTATTTCAGTTCACAATGTTAGGCAGTTGGTCCCTTGCTTGACTGGATAACGAAGAGTTTCGAAAGTAGTTATTGTTTATTGCAATCTTTCTGGATCTGTTGTAGCTCGGTGGTACTGTTTTGTTCTATATTATCTGCAATTTACGTTTAGTTTTTGAAAATTGTCGTATAAGATCACCTTGTTGCAAGAAAGTTGTTGCGTTTCTTGGTTAGTTTTTACAAGAGTAGAATTGCACAAATTGCATCCTGAACCATTGCACCAAAGGGTAGAATTTGCACAGGATTGAGACGCTGATTTGATGTAGACTAACATGCAGCTTTTGTGACCCAACAGCAGCTGGGGAGATTTGCATTTTTGGCGAAGAGGAGAACCTGTGGGCGGACCGGTAACTGCAAAGTCGTGTGCTCGGCGTCGAATGCATTTATATTGACTGATGGTGTAAAGTTGGGAACCAGACCAGATGCATTTGATTTGATCGGTTTGTAGAAAGTATGTATTGCCAGATTGTCTCAGGTAGTGAGTGGTGAATGCTCGAAATGATATAGTGAGTCTGCTGCTTTGCCAACTGCCATGAACAGTGTAATCTACTGTCGTTTCAGAACATTCAGTGATATGGTAAGTTGAAGCTTCTGGGTGAGTAGTGATTTCACTCTCGAGATTTGAATTTCAGGAAATTCTCACCTATGGGTTCAGATAGGTGGAAAGTGCATCAAAGTCTGCCTGCAAAATTGTCGTTAGTTGTAACCACAAACACGTCCACTTGCATCTTTTTTTCCATTCCATTTGTTTCGGAATTTTCTTTTGTTTTAGTACAGTTTTTTTGTAGGATAAAAAATGTGTCGTAGTTGATTCTGTTGTGGGCATCTTCCTCTTAACGCTTCTGGCCATGGCTAAACTGCCATCCATTGGGGACTGAACAAACCAAGTGAAGCGCAGAGACGAGCAGCCCCAGTAGCAATGGCCAGCGAAGGCGAGCATGTGACGAACGTGGATTTTTTTGAAGCTTAGACATTTCGTATCTTTATCTTCAAATATTGCTTTGAGATCTGTGCTATACAACTAACTTACTACATTACATTCTCTCTTTTTTGTTTCTCCAAAATGAAACAACGTATGAAATTCAAACTTTTCAGGACAACAAAACATTCTTACTACAATGTGGGAAAAAACTTTCAGATTTTTTGTCCGACATAAATATACAAAATGATTTTTTAAGTAAAAAGTAGAATATTTTCTATATATGATTCACGAAAAGATCTGAAAGTTTTTTCTCACATTCTAGTAAGAATATTTTGCTGTCCTGTAAAGTTTGAAGTTCATATGTTGTTCTATTTGGGAGAAACAAAAAGACAAAAGTATTTGCACAGATCGCGATGCAGAAATGGATGGCTAGATAAGGGTGTGTAAGAAAGCCTATGCTTCCTCAAATGTTAACCAGCATGTGACCAGCAATGGGGACTAAAGAAATTGGTGCAGACTTATACAACATAATGGCTAAGTCTGGTGCGCTGGTTGATGGTTCCGTTTACTGGCCTATCCAAGGGGAAGCACGCATGGTAAGGGTCAACACTACCACCATGGATATCGCCATTGTGGATCTACCATCTCAAGTGAGGGCGTCGGGGCACAATTGAGGGCTGGGCTTGCAGGGAGATCAAAGTGTTGCAAGTTAAGGATTGGATCTCCAATGGAAGTGATGTCCCTTGTTGGCCCACTCAGCTGCTGTTTTTTCTTCCTTTCCTTGCAGACTATGAAGATTGACTTGCTGATTCAGGGGAGGTATGATGACCGCGTCTATCCCTACATTATCGCCTGGCCTCCTTCTTTAGTTGTTGATGATGGACCTCAACTTGAAGATCAGTAGCGAAGTACTCCTTGCAGTTGGCTGTCATCGCATATGAGGAAATGATTGACAATTCATGGGTATGAATTAACCATTATCAAATACTTTGGAAGGCTAGCTGGCATTGAGAATTGGAATGATTTTTTTTCTGTCTTCATTAGTGGTTATTCGCATAGAGATATTCAGATGTACTGAAATTTATTGGTGCGATGGTGGAGCTGATGAGTTTTATGGAAGTTTGGATTTTTCATCGGCTGCATACTTTCTGTTGAACACTGCTATATATGCTGCATTGAGAACGGTTTTTCCTAGCTCGGCCTACGTGGTACCCCATATCACAACCATCCATTCTGACCTCTGAGTTCATGTGGATGTGTGTACCCCATGTGCCCTCGGTTGGTTTGCAGCCAGCCGGAACTCATTTAGCAGCTTTTGACTCCTTAGTAATTAGATGGGGTAGGCCCTGGCGAGGCTACTCTGCACGGGTGTAGCTTGCCTTTGCAGATTCTGGCACTGTTCCTTGGCAGTTTGTGCTACTGTTTCATGAGAGGTACGGTGTGGGCCGAAATCACTATTCTGACCTATCAACAAACTTTGTCACAAAGTGAACTTGACATGAAAGTATTTCACGATCTGACCTTTTTAGCAACGCCAGAGCCCGTGGCGTTTCTTCCCCAAATAAAAACGCCGAGCTAGCTAGCGTTCCTGCCCAAAGGAGAAACGCCGAGCTAGCTAGCGTTCCTGCCCA
>OY997268.1:631525678-631615678 GCA_963921465.1 Triticum timopheevii | reverse complement strand
TGCGACTGGTGCCACGACGACCGAGGTATCTGCGACAGGTTCATTGAGCTGGACAAAGATCAGCGCTTCAGTATTAAGCTCGAGGAGACCTGCGATGTTCATACGGTACGCAACGACGACAATAGTTTTTTTCGTAATTAAGCACGACTTCAACTATTTTAACGTGTATTTTTAATCTTTTCTAATTCGACTAGCTTATCCCATGCTTTGCAAGACGCTATGTCTTGGAGAGGATGGGTTTTGAAGACCATGAAAATTTCGAAACCAAAAAAATTATCCTAAGTACCGAACATGGTGTGGATTTTTAAATAAAGCTGTACAATGCTCAGAGTGTAACCCATTTTGGTTGCAAAAATTGGGATGCATTTTGCAAGATGTATGGTCTTGATGAGGGTATGCTTGTCACCATGGATCTTGGTGATCCTACAATCGAGCAAGAGACACCTTCGATTTGGGTCTTTGTGGATACTCCTCCAGTTTTTCCCTCATGTGAGCTAAACATAGTTATTAAGTAATTTATATTGTTTATTTCAAAATGTAATGTTGACAACTTATCTCCATTGACAGCTTATTTTCATTCTTCAAAGAATGTGCGGAAGATGGTAGACAGAACGTACTGCACTGAAGGCTCCGAATTAACTTATCAGGAGAAAAATCATCTGGTCGGATTTTGTACTGATCTTGAGAATTACAATATCTACAATCAAACTCCTCAACATTATGGTCAATACGTGCCACTAGTGCACGTGTTGAACTACGGTAACTACCATGGAGATACCCTGGTAAGATTATTTTTTACTATTACAACATCCGTGCATCTTTTTGCACACTTCTAAAACTAGTACATCATTGCTAACTACGAAGTTATTACTATGTTTTTCAACAGATAATCCCGAATGATTGTGTGCCTCATCTGATGTATACGCATGGTAGCCTTCATGTTTTGAATATACGACCAGGTCGTCCTACGAATATCAACTGTCCATACCGGGTTTCTAAAAGAAGTGGAGACATAACAATCAAAGAATGGAAAAAATGTATGGACAGTCGTAAGGAGCTTCTTGGAGGCAACAAGCAGCGAAAGGCAAGAATTGGAGACAGGATGATCGCCATTCTTCATAATGGAGAGTCAGGGTCTATATTGTTTTATGCTATTTTACCTTAAGGGTGTTTAGGTCCTACCTAATACTGATGATCATGTGCTAAGAACAATTATGTAGGGTTGGGTTCGATGACTATATATGAGGATGATGATCGTATGACTTATTATTAATAACGAGTAGAAGTTGTATGATGAAGCATGATTAGTAGGACTTGTTATTATATATATGATGATGTAATGATGCAAAGCATGCATGAGCATGTTATATCTGCGGGTGCAATGAACATAGCAGCAGCGTTGATAAACAAAGCATGCATGATGTATGATGCATAACGTGTACAATGTGTAGTATCGTAAAATACCAGCAAACGAAAAAGAATTAAAATGGAAACACAAAATTAAATGAAAAAGAAATCATAAAACTAAAAACCCACCAAACCTTATAGTACCGGTTGGTGTTACCAACCGGTACTAAAGGGCTCCAGGCCCCCGGAGCTGGCTCGTGCCACGTGGTTGCCCTTTAGCACCGGTTCGTGCTGAACCGGTACTAAAGGGGGGGGGGGGCTTTAGTGACCACAAATTAGTGCCGGTTATGTAACCGACACTATAGGGCCTTACGAACCGGTGCTAAAGCCCGGTTCTGCACTAGTGCCTTCTGCTCCTCGTTGGGTTCGACACTCTTACTTATCAAAAGGACTACAATAGATCCCGTATACTTGTGGGTCATCAAGACACTTTTCTAGCGCCGTTTCCGGGGAGTGTAGCGCTTTTGTTGAGTGGAACTTGGTAAGGAAACATTTTATATAGTGTGCTGAAATTTTCTATTACTTGTCACTATGGAAACTAATCCTTTGAGGGGTTTGTTTGGGGTATCTTCACCCCATACAGAAGAGCAAAGAGATGCTCCTCAACCTACTGAACTTTATGAAAATATTCACTTTGAGATTCCTTCGGGTATGATAGAAAAACTGCTAGCTAATCCTTTTGCAGGAGACGGAACATTCATCCCGACTTACACCTTATCTTTGTGGATGAAGTTTGTGGATTATTTAAGCTTGCAGGTATTCCCGATGATGTTGTTAAAAGGAAGGTCTTCCCTTTATCTTTGAAGGGAGATGCAATGACATGGTATAGGCTATGCGATGATACGAGATCTTGGAATTATAAGCGACTAAAGTTGGAATTTCACCAGAAGTTCTATCCTATGCATCTTGTTCATCGTGATCATAATTACATATATAATTTCTGGCCTCGCGAAGGAGAAAGCATTGCTCAAGCTTGGGGGAGGCTTAAGTCAATGTTATATTCATGCCCCAATCATGAGCTCTCTCGGGAAATGATTATTCAGAATTTTTATGCTCTGCTTTCTCTTGATAATCGCAACCTGCTCGATACTTCCTGTGCTGGTTCCTATATGCTGAAGACTACTGATTTCAAATGGAACTTATTGGAAATAATTAAACACAACTCTGAAGATTGGGGTTCTAACGATGGTAAGGAGTCAGGTATGACACCTAAGTTCGATTGTGTTAAATCTTTTAGGGATACCGATGCTTTCCGTGGATTTAGCTCTAAGTATGGACTTGACTCTGAGATAGTAGCTACTTTTTGTGAAACTTTTGCTACTCACGTTGATCTCCCTAAAGAGAAGTGGTTTAAATATAATCCTCCTGTTGAAGTGAAAGTAGTTGCACCTATTACAGTCGAAGAAAAGACTATTACATAGTGATCCTATTATTCCTACTGCTTATGTTGAAAAAAACCCTTTTCCTGTTAGGATAAAAGATCATGCTAAAGCTTTGACTGTTGTTCGTAAGAGTAATACTAGTACTCATACACCTCCTGAGCAAATTAATGTTGAACCTGGTATTGCTATGATTAAAGTGAAGGAAATATGCCCTAGAGGCAATAATAAAGTTATTATTTATTTCCTCATATCACGATAAATGTTTATTATTCATGCTAGAATTGTATTAACCGGAAACATGATACATGTGTGAATACATAGAAAACCTATAGTCACTAGTATGCCTCTACTTGACTAGCTCATTAATCAAAGATGGTTATGTTTCCTAACCATAGACATGTGTTGTCATTTGATTAGTGGGATCACATCATTAGAAGAATGATGTGACTGACATGACCCATTCCGTTAGCCTAGCACTTGATCGTTTAGTATACTGCTATTGCTTTCTTCATGACTTATACATGTTCCTGTAACTATGAGAATTATGCAACTCCCGTTTACCGGAGGAACACTTTGGGTACTACCAAACGTCACAACGTAACTGGGTGATTATAAAGGAGTACTACAGGTGTCTCCGAAGGTACATGTTGAGTTGGCGTATTTCGAGATTAGGTTTTGTCACTCCGATTGTCGGAGAGGTATCTCTGGGCCCTCTCGGTAATGCACATCATTATAAGCCTTGCAAGCAATGTGACCAATGAGTTGGTTACGGGATGATGCATTACAGAACGAGTAAAGAGACTTGCCGGTAACGAGATTGAACTAGGTATTGGATACCGACGATCAAATCTCGGGCAAGTAACATACCGATGACAAAGGGAACAACGTATGTTGTTATGCGGTTTGACCGATAAAGATCTTCGTAGAATATGTAGGAACCAATATGGGCATCCAGGTCCCACTATTGGTTATTGACCAAGAATGGTTCTAGGTCATGTCTACATAGTTCTCGAACCCGTAGGGTCCGCACGCTTAACGTTACGATGACAGTTTTATTATGAGTTTATAAGTTTTGATGTACCGAAGTTTGTTCGGAGTCCCGGATGTGCTCACGGACATAGCGAGGAGTCTCGAAATGGTCGAGACATAAAGATTGATATATTGGACGACTATATTCGGACACCGGAAGTGTTCCGGGTGATTTCGGAGAAAACCGGAGTGCCGGAGGGGTTACCGGAACCCCCCGGGGAAGTATTGGGCCTTAGTGGGCCTGAGGGGAGAGAGAGGGCAGCAGCCCAGGAGGTGGCGCGCCCCCTCCCATGGGGAGTCCGAATTGGACTAGGGGAGGGGGGCGCGGCCCCTCTTTCCCTCTCCCTCTCCCCCTCTTTCCTTCCCCCTTCCTCTTTCCTAGCTGGACTAGGAAAGGGGAGTCCTACTCCCACTAGGAGGAGGACTCCCCCCCTCCTTGGCGCACCCCAAGGGCCGGCCGGCTGAGGGAGTCCTGGACTAGGGGGTGTTCGGACAGCCGGACTATCATCGTCAGCCGGACTCCAAGACTATGAAGATACAAGATTGAAGACTTGGTCCCGTGTCCGGATGGGACTTTCCTTGGCGTGGAAGGCAAGCTTGGCGATACGGATATGTATATCTCCTACCATTGTAACCGACTTTGTGTAACCCTAGCCCTCTCCGGTGTCTATATAAACCGGAGGGTTTTAGTCCGTAAGACAACATAACCATTACAACAATCATACCATAGGCTAGCTTCTAGGGTTTAGCCTCCTTGATCTCGTGGTAGATCCACTCTTGTACTACCCATATCATCAATATCAATCAAGCAGGATTAGGGTTTTACCTCCATCGAGAGGGGCCGAACCTGGGTAAAAACATCGTGTCCCTTGTCTCCTGTTACCATCTGCCTAGACGCACAGTTCGGGACCCCCTACCCGAGATCCGCCGGTTTTGACACCGACATTGGTGCTTTCATTGAGAGTTCCTCTGTGTCGTCACCGATAGGCTCGATGGCTTCTTCAAACAACAACTCCGTCCACGGTGAGACTTTTCTCCCCGGATAGATCTTTGTATTCAGCGGCTTCGCACTGCGCGCCAATTCGCTTGGCCATCTGGAGCAGATCGAAAGCTACGCCCCTGGCCATCAGGTCAGATTTGGAAGCCTAAACTTCACGGCAGATATCCGCGGAGACTTGATCTTCGATGGATCCGAGCTGCAGCCGCGCGTGCCGCACTGTCACGATGGGCATGATCTAACTCTGCCGCCGGACAGTGCTTTGGAGGCCGCACATGGATCCGCTCCGACCTATAGTCCGGAGCCAATCACGCAGATCGAGGACGGGTGGCTGGACACCGCCTCGGGAGCTGCAACCGCTATGGCGATGGAGCCGAATACTGACCTTGTCCCTTATAAAGCTCATGACTCCGAGGCGCCGGACTCCTTACCGGACTCCGAACCTCCTGCGCCCCGGCCAATCGAATCCGATTGGGCGCCGATCATGGAGTTCACGGCCGCGGATATCTTTCAACACTCACCCTTTGGCGACATACTAAATTCGCTAAAGCATCTCTCGCTATCCGAAGAGCCCTGGCCAGACTACGGCCAGGATGGTTGGGATACGGACGACGAAGAAATTCAAAGCCCACCCACCACCCACTTCATAGCAACTGTCGACGATCTAACAGACATGCTAGACTACGACTCCGAAGACATCGACGGTATGGACGACGATGCCGGAGACAATCAAGAACCAGCGCCTACAGGGCACTGGAAGACCACCTCGTCATATGACATATACATGGTGGACACCCCAAAAGATGGGGACGGCAAAGAAGCAGCGGAGGCAGGTTCCTTAAAGAATCAGCCCAAGCGCCGGCGTTAGCGGCGCCGCTCTAAATCCCGCCAAAGCAAGAAAGGAGATTCTGGCACAGGAGATAATAACACCCCAGAAAGTGCCGAAGACAATCCCCTCCTGCAAGATTCAGCACAGGAGGATGCAAAAGCAAGCCCTCACGAGAGAGCGGGAGACGAAGAGGTCGAGGATGATAATTACATACCTCCCTCCGGAGACGAGGCAAGCCTCGACGACGACGAATTCATCGTGCCCGAGGATCCCATCGAACAAGAGCGTTTCAAACGCAGGCTAATGGCCACAGCAAATAGCCTAAAGAAAAAGCAGCAGCAGCTTCAAGCTAATCAAGACCTGCTAGCCGACAGATGGACCGAGGTCCTCGCGGCCGAAGAGTATGAACTCGAACGCCCCTCCAAGAGCTACCCAAAACGCAAGTTGCTCCCCCGATTAGAGGAGGAAGCATACACACCCTCATCACCAGCGCACAATACGGCCGACCGACCACCCCGTGGTCGCGACAGAGAGGCATCCAGGCCCTCCATCAAGACCGTACCCCGGCATCGCTCGAAAAGTACGAAGCCACGGGGGAACGCGCCGAACTTGCAAGATATATTGGAGGACAAGGCAAGACAATCCAGATCTATCTATGGATCACGTGGGCGCCCCACGACCCACGACGAATACAGTCGCGCCGGATACAATAACTCCGACTGGGCCGAACACAGCAGACAACGCTCTCTTGAGCTACGTCGTGATATTGCTCAATACAGAGGCGCCGCACACCCGCTATGCTTCACTGACGAAGTAATGGATCATCAAATCCCTGAAGGGTTTAAACCCGTAAACATCGAATCCTATGATGGCACAACAGACCCCGCGGTTTGGATCGAAGATTATCTCCTTCATATCCATATGGCCCGCAGCGATGATCTCCACGCGATCAAATATCTCCCGCTCAAGCTTAAAGGACCAGCTCGGCATTGGCTTAACAGCCTGCCCACAGAATCAGTTGGGTGTTGGGAGGACCTGGAAGCCACATTCCTCGACAACTTCCAGGGCACATATGTGCGACCACCAGACGCCGATGACCTAAGCCACATAATTCAGCAGCCAGACGAATCGGCCAGACAATTCTGGACACGGTTCTTAACAAAGAAAAATCAAATCGTCGACTGTCCGGATGCAGAGGCCCTCGCAGCCTTCAAACATAACATCCGCGACGAGTGGCTGGCCCGGCACCTAGGACAGGAAAAGCCAAAATCCATGGCAGCCCTCACATCATTAATGACCCGCTTCTGTGCGGGAGAGGATAGCTGGCTAGCTCGCAGCAACAACCTCAGTAAAAATGCTGGCAGTCCGGATACTAAGGACCACAATGGCAGGTCGCGTCGAAGCAAAAATAAATGCCGCGTTAACGGCGACAACAATGAGGATACGGCAGTCAACGCGGGATTCCGAGGCTCTAAACCCAGTCAGAGGAAGAAGCCATTTAAAAGAACCACTCCGGGTCCATCCAATTTGGACCGAATACTCGACCGCTCTTGCCAGATACATGGCACCCCCGAAAAGCCAGCTAACCACACCAACAGAGATTGTTGGGTGTTCAAGCAGGCATGCAAGTTAATTGCCGAAAACAATGACAAGGGGCTGCACAGCGATGACGAGGAAGAGACCCGACCGCCGAACAGTAGAGGACAGAAGGGCTCCCCCCCCACAAGTGCGGACGGTAAACATGATATACGCAACCCACATACCCAAGAGGGAGCGGAAGCGTGCACTGAGGGACGTATATGCGATGGAGCCAGTCGCCCCGAAGTTCAATCCATGGTCCTCTTGCCCGATCACTTTCGATCGAAGAGACCATCCGACCAGTATCTGCCATGGCGGATTCGCCGCATTGGTTCTAGACCCAATCGTCGATGGATTTCACCTCACGAGAGTCCTGATGGACAGCGCAGTAGCCTGAACCTGCTTTATCAGGATACAGTGTGCAAGATGGGCATAGACTTCTCAAGGATTAAACCTACAAAGACGACCTTCAAAGGCGTCATACCAGGTGTTGAGGCCAATTGTACACGCTCAGTCACACTGGAAGTGGTCTTCGGATCCTCGGATAATTTCCGGAGCAAGGAGTTAATCTTCGACATAGTCCCGTTCCGCAGCGGCTATCACGCTCTGCTCGGACGAACCGCGTTCGCAAAGTTCAATGCGGTGCCGCATTACGCATACCTCAAGCTCAAGATGCCGGGCCCTCGTGGAGTCATCACGGTCAATGGAAATACGGAACGCTCCCTCCGGACGGAGGAACATACAGCGGCTCTCGTGGCAGAAGTACAGAGCAGCCTTCTAAGGCAATTTTCGAGTCCGGCCGCTAAACGACCGGACACGGCCAAACGCGCCAGGAGCAACATCAATCACGACCACCTGGCACGTTCCGAGCACGCGTAGCAATGCGGCCCCAACCCCAGCCCTCGCATGATTGCAAGACCAGCTCTCCGCGTACATCATTACACTTTGGAGATACCATGGGCATAGGTGGAGGGGCACGACCACAACTGACCTAAAGTGTGGCTCGACCACACCAGGGGCTCCCAAGTGTGTCGCTCTTTTTATTTTTTATTTTCCTTCTTTTTATACACAGGACTCCGTTCACCAGAGGCCCTATCCGGCGGCGAACCAGCCGAACTCACGATGCAATAGCCATGGAGGGAAACAGGTTGCAACGAACACTCAGGTGGTCTCCATTACGAGCATTAAATTTGATCATATACACCAGTCCGCAGCCCACCCCTGGAGGGGGACATGTTTAATTAGTCCAATCCCTTGCTTACCACACTATTTGTATCATTCCGCACTCATAGCAGAATTCCTTAAATAAATAATGCAGCACTTTTTTTGCATTACTTTACATATATGTTCATTAATGACATCTTGCACCCGTATATTTTGGTACGGCCGAATACACCAGGGGCTTATGTTCCCTGCATTATGGTGTGATAAGTCCGAACACTTTCACAAGTGCGGCACCCCACTAGTAGAAAATGGAGCTTTAGCGCCGGTTCGTAAGGGCCTTTAGTGCCGGTTCCATAACCGGCACTAAAAGGTGGTCACTAAAGGCCCCCCCCCTTTAGTACCGGTTCGGCACGAACCGGCGCTAAAGTGCCACTACGTGGCGTGAGCTCGCGCCTCGGTATGGGGGACCTTTAGTACCGGTTCGTGTTACTAACCGGCACTAAAGGTTTTTTTTTTGAAAATTTTGGAAAAAATTTTTGATTTTTTTTTCTATTTTTAATTTTTCTGAATTATTTGATGATTTAGTCTCTAATCACCTCTCTTAATTGCTCAAGTGTGGATCACTCATTCCAAATCATCTAACTTCCCGACCGGTCACCCATCCCTCTCACTACTCTAGCCCGAGCACGCTTAACTTTCGGGTTCTATTCTCCTTCGTTTCCGAGTCAGCACTTATTGTTTTCCTCACAATAGTAAGATGTTAATCCTATTAACCCTTAGGAGTTTAGCTTGAGCATGAAGTCACACATTTCACCGTTTGAGTTTGAAACTATTATTCTAAAAAACAGTAATTATTTAGTAACGCTAATATTTCTTGAATAAGTTTGACCATAGCTTGACCACAGTTTGACCATAGTTTGACCAGATTTGACCAAAATTCAAAAAATTGAAATAATTATTTAGTAACACTAATATTCTTGAATAATTATGTAGTAACATTAATACTTCTTGAATAAGTAGTTTGACTAGATTTAACCAAATTTTTTTAAAAAAACTGAAATTATTTGACCAAAATTCAAAAAATTGAAATAATTTTTTCCTTTTGGAATTTGAGGATTCTAAATAATTCCAAATAGGTCGTATGCTGTCTCCATCGGATGCGGATTTTCGTGTTGAATTTTTTGATATATTATACGTTTTTTTCCGACATCGTATGCAAAAGTTATAGCCGTTTTACATTTTCTCATCGGATGCGAAAATTGCCCTATAGTGCCGGTTTGTGGCACGAACCGGCACTATAGGTCAGACCTCTTTAGTACCGGTTCGTGGCACGAACCGGTACTAAAGGTCTAACCTTTAGTACCGGTTCGTGCCACGAACCGGTACTAAAGGTGATCGTGGGGTCCCGGCCTGACGCCAGCCTGCCACCACCCCTTTAGTACCGGTTCGTGCCACGAACCGGTACTAAAGGTTCAACACGAACCGGCATTAATGCAAATCCGTTTGAACTGGCACTAAT
This sequence comes from Triticum timopheevii, assembly GCA_963921465.1. Classification (NCBI taxonomy): domain Eukaryota; kingdom Viridiplantae; phylum Streptophyta; class Magnoliopsida; order Poales; family Poaceae; genus Triticum; species Triticum timopheevii. The sequence continues at coordinate 631,605,773 of OY997268.1, read as the reverse complement.
GTATACATTAGTGCCGGCTCTAATACAAACTGGCACTAATGTGCTGCACGTTTGACCCTTTTTCTACTAGTGCCCCGAATTTATAGCATTATATGAATCGGCTCCGAATCATGTCTTGGGTCAATAGTTGGGTTTGCCCGGCTCCCATGTTTTGGTACCTTACGTTCCGTTCTGTCGGCTAAGGTAGCACTGGGAGAACCACTGCGATTGCGCCCCGGTTGAGCTGGGCGAGCGCCTCAGTGGAGAAAGCTAAAACTGAATGGCATGATAAGGCGAGAGACTGGTCGCTGTTCGAGAGGTTTTTTCGAGTCCCTAAAGACTTACGCCGCTTCGAGCGAAGAACCGGATAATGTCCGGCCAAGGCGTGGATAGCGCCCCGAACTCGGTCTTCCGAATACTAGGGGCTTCGCCGAAATTTAAAATTATAGAATTCTATGGCTAAGCGAGAGTGTTCAAGCATTATAAGTCCGGTTGCCTTGTTCGTCGTGTTGAGCGCCTCCCTAGATGGACCCAAAAATGGGAACAAGAGCGCTCAAGTTTATCCCGAACACCCCAGCACTAGTGGCATGGGGGCTGAAGCCGACGACTTGCCATCTCTCAGATTTTATACACGGCCGCACAGAAGGTAATATTTTAAATCAAACAAGCATTGCTTGGCGCATATGAACAAAGTTTTCAGCGCACAGGATAACACATAGCGAGTTTACTCAATAATTACATCTTTGGGGCACTCATCCGCAATCTTGCGGGCACCCTTCAGGACAGTCTTATAGTACATCTCGGGTGTGCGATACTCCTTGCCCGCTGGCAGCGCGTCAGTGATAAGCCTCTCCGTATCCAGCCTGCCCCAGTGCACCTTTGCGCGGGCAAGGGCCCGACGAGCACCTTCAATACAGGCGGAGTGCTTGATGACCTCCACCCAGGGGCACGCATCCACCAGCCGCCACATGAGGCCGAAATAGCTCCCAGGCATGGCCTCTCCAGGACACAGCCGGACTATGAGGCCCTTCATGGCCTGCTCGGCTACCTTGTGGAGCTCGACCAGCTGCTTCAGCTGGTCGCTAGGGGGCACCGGATGGCCGGCCTCAGCGTACTGAGACCAGAAGAACTTCTCCGTTTAGCTCCCCTCCTCGGCTTGGTAGAATGCGACGGCATCGGTCGCACTGCGAGGCAGATCTGCAAACGCCCCTGGAGAGCTCCGAATTCGGGTAAGTATCAGGAAGTTTACATTAACATGCTTGCTTTGCATGAAAAATGCCTTACCCGCCGCTATTTTCTTCACATCCTCAACCTCCTGAAGGGCCTTATGGGCCTCGGCCTTCGTGGCTTTGGCACTTTCGAGAGCCGAGGCAAGCTCGGACTCTCGAGTCTTTGAGTCGCGCTCCAAACTCTCATGCTTTTCCATGAGAGCCTGGAGCTCTTGCCACACCTCCGCCACCCGCGCCTCCTTCTTCTCTCGCTCTGCCCGTTCCGCGGCCGCATTGCATTCGGCCGCGGACACAGCCTCCTTCAGGGTTGCCACCTCGTTTGTGGCCCCTCCAGTACCCACGTTATCCTTGTTATTTTTATTGCAACCTAAATCCTTTTCTGTAAGGTAACTATTCAAAGTGGTGTTACTCACCTTCTTTGTCCTCGAGCTGCTTCTTGGCACGGCCGAGCTCTTGCTCGGACCGCTCGAGGTCCTGCTTCACAGCACCGACCTCTGCAGTCAGTGTGGCAGAGGTTAGCAGCGCAGCCTGCAAACCCATATTGACACAATTTTTAGCACTCCTGCATATATCTTTTTTAGATCCTCAATCCGGTTTTTCTTTCCGAACACCGAACCGAGCTTCAGGGGCTACTGTCTATGCGGTATTACATTATATATTTTTAACTTCTTACCTCAAAGCCTATTAGAAGGCTACTGCAGGCTTCGGTCAGCCCGCTCTTGGCGAGCTGAACCTTCTGAATCACCACACTCATGATAGTGCGGTGTTCTTCCTCGATGGAAGTGCCTTTGAGCGCCTCCAACAAGTTGTCCGACGCCTCCGGTTGGACGGGGGCCGCCGGCGTCACGGTCTTGCCCTTCTTGCGAAGGGGCCACCTGCCGGACTCCGGAACCACTGCAGGTTCCGGTGTGGAGTCCGGCGCAAAGTCCGGGAGGCTGCCTTGTGGCGCCTCCGGAGCCTCCTCCTGATGGGTCCCTTCCCGGGATCCCATCTCGGCGTCCTCAGCGTCGCGAGGGGTGGAGGCAGTCGGGATGGAATCTACATCCGACGGAGCCAACGACCCGCTCGACGAAGCGGGGAGATCATCATCGGCCGGACTGCAGGCAGTATGCGGCATTAGAAGGACACTATGTGACACAAAAGAGAGATTATAAATCATTCAGGAATCCGGATACTTACGATCTTGCCAGAGGCCTGGCCCTTGAGGGCCACTCTTCGTGGCCAACGTTGGCGTCGGCAGAGCCGTTCGGGGGAATAGTTCTTCCCCTCTTGGACCCTTTGGCCTCCCCTGTTGGGGAGGCCTTCCTCTTCCTCTCTCCCTCCTCTGGGAGAGAGTCCTCTTTCTCCTCCTCGTCTTCGGGGGAGGAGTCCGCCTCGGAGCCATCGGACGATGAGTCTGATATCACCTGGCGCCGGGAACTTCTTCGAGTTCCCGTGGCCTTCTTCTTGGCCTTCTTCTCCGGCACCACATAGAGTGCCGGTACCAGCAGCCCCGTTAAGTGGGCATCCGCTGGGTCTTCGGGAAGGGGAGCCGGACAGTCTACCTGTCCGGACGTCCTCTGCCAGTCCTGTCAAAGGCATTGGGAGTTTTAGATCCCATATAGAGTCAAACTATGAAAGAAAACAACTGTCCCATAGAGGATAACGAAGCTTACCTCACCGGCCGGGCGCTTGGTGCTGAATCCGCGATCTTCAGTCGCGGATGAGGGGGCTTCTCCGCCCTTGAACAACACCCTCCAGACGGCTTCATATGTCGTGTCGAAGAGCCCGCTCAGAGTCCGGTGCTGTGCCGGATCAAACTCCCACAGATTGAAAGCCCGTTGTTGGCAGGGGAGGATCCGGCGGATGAGCATGACCTGGATCACATTGACAAGCATGAGCTTCTTGTTCACCAGGGTCTGGAGACAGGACTGGAGTCCTGTCAGCTCGTCCAAACTACCCCATAGCAAGCCCTTCTCTTTCCAGGAGGTGAGCTGCATCGGGATACCAGATCTAAACTCGGGGGCCGCCGCCCATTTTGGGTCACGCGGCTCGGTGATGTAGAACCACCCCGATTGCCATCCCTTGATGGACTCCACGAAGGACCCTTCGAGCCAGATGACGTTGGGCATCTTGCCCAACATGGCGCCTCTGCACTCCGCTTGGACGCCCTTCACTACCTTCGGCTTGACGTTGAAGGTCTTGAGCCACAAGCCAAAGTGGGGCTGGATGCAGAGGAAGGCCTCGCACACGACGATAAACGCCGAGATGTTGAGGATGAAGTTTGGCGCCAGATGGTGAATATCCAGGCCGTAATAGTACATGAGCCCCCGGACAAAGGGATGCAACGGGAAGCCCAGTCCGCGGAGGAAGTGGGGAAGGAATACGACCCTCTCATGGGGCCTGGGGGTGGGGATGAACTGCCCCTTGTTGGGCAGCCGGTGCGCGATGTCGCCGGAAATGTATCCGGCGCTGCGCAGTTTTGCGATGTGCTCCTCCGTAACGAAGGAGGCCAACCATTTGCCTCCCGCTCCGGACATGGTCGGAGAAGGTCGAGACGAGATGCACGGACTTGGGCGCTGGAGCTCGAGAGTGCGCGGAGATAGATAAGCAAAGGAGGAAGAAGGCGTAGGTAAAAAGGGTGGATCCTTATCCCCTTATATATGGGCGGATGAAAACTATGCGTCCCCACCGGCCTGGTAAAACTCGCTTATCTCCCAAGCGCCACCATCAATGGCGCGGTTGGGTTACCCACGTCCGTATTGATGAGAATCACTACAAGAAATATGTCAACTTATGACCTTCTGTCAGTGACCCTGGAAGAATTGGTCATAGATTTATGACCATTTGAGACCAATTGGTCAAAAGCTGTTCGAGGGGCTCCAAACCCTAAACCATTGCGACCATTTTGGTCAGAAAGGTCATAATTTCCTTACATGAAATGGTCATAAAGCTAACAGCGCTAGTCCGCTGCCTTATTTCTAGTTGTTAACGACCAATATAGATGGTCATAGCCTTGTAAGTTGTGGTGGGTTGCTATGACTAGGCGCCACCTCATCAGTTTTGCCTATGTGTCATGTCCATGTGGTAGTTTTTGCCCTAGGTTGTGAAGCAACCTATATTTCTGTCATTCCCAAAATTCGCAAAAAAATCTCATAAATTCTTTGGGTCATATCTTCGTCAAATATATAAAAACCTTCCTTGCCTAGTTCAAAAATAATTCAAAAATATTCATTTTCCTATTCTGTTCAGAGTAACAGTTTGTGAAGGAAGTACCACTTTGGCATGTCCAAATAGTATCCATTTTCTACAGTGCTTTCCTATGCCCAAATAACCATCCTCCACCAAATGCCAGCTCAATCCATTCATTATTTTGAGCCGAGCTTCAACATTCGTATTTATGTCCAGTGTGGTGGTTTGCAAAGCAAGTACCTCCTAGGCTCCTCCTTTTGAGCTGAAAATTTGTGAAAACGGTCTTCTTAGTAACTGATCATCCTCAGCCAAAACTCACGCCCATTAGCCATGTACATTTCCCGTACCGCTAATCAAACACTTGGCTGCTAATTCATGTTTGAGCATCGATTGGTCTCCTCGTGAGAATCTTATGTTGTAATTTTCTTCCTAGAACCAACCTGGGGAGTGCCCAACCCACTAGACATGCCTAGGCCGCCCAGAACACATGGCAACGCCACGGTCACGCGGTGACCACGCGGCGGGCATGCGAGTTTACGCGCTCTAGAGTTGGGGCCCTCGGCCACCGCCCAAACCTCGACGTATCGCCACCAAAACAATGTATTTATGATTAAATAGGTCCTTATGTAACTAGAAATGATTTTTGGAAAAAATAAATAGCAAACTATGAGGCAGCTGCAGTTCAAATTTGACCCGCTTCCAACTAAATCGGAAGAAATTTGTCTTTTTCACGAGAGGTGGATCAAAATTTTTTACACCAGACCATTTTGTCAATTGTGCATTAAATATGTCCTAGTATTTTATAAAAATGATTTGGTCCAATTTTGCAACAATTATTTGGTAGTTCCTTCACAAAAAAACCTCCTTTCGGGCACTCGAAAAATGGAAAATGGTTTTTTCGTCCAACGAAAATGAAAACTTCCTTAGGTAACATTGTTTGCTATTCCAATATGCACCCTTTTGCACAATATGAGATCATTTGAACAAACTATGCCATGAATGTGGCCATAAGATTGATCATTTGGCTTAAAAGCCATGAATCTTCACACTTGATAGCTCATTTCTGAGAACACTTTTTTAAAATAATTACCGTACTACAAGTTTATTATTTTTCCTGGAAACTTGGTCACATATAATGACACAATACGAAGGTTTTCCAATTTTTTGATTTTTTTTTGAATTTTTTATGCCCGTTTCAAAATGCGGTCAAAACGGCGGGCTTGACCATTCCTAGCTAGTGGTTGAATCTTGGAATTTTTTTTGGTGTTTCTATGATTAAATAGATACTTATGTACCTAGAAATGATTTTTGCAAAAAATAAAGAGCAAACTATGAGGCAGCTACAGTTCAAATTTGACCCGTTTCCAACTGAATCGACGACAATTTGTCTTTTTCATCAGAGGTGGATCAAAACTTTTTTCACCCAACCATTTTGTCAATTGTGCATTAAATATGGCCTAGTATTTTATAAAATTGATTTGGTCCATTTGTGCAACAATTATTTGGTAGTTCCTTCACAAAAAAACCTCATTTCGGGCACTCGGAAAATGAAAAATGAATTTTCCGTGCAAAGAAAATGAAAACTTCCTTAGGCAACATTGTTTGGAATTCCAAGATGCACCCTTGTGCACAATATGAGATCATTTGAACAAACTATGCCATGAATGTGGCCATAAGATTGATCATTTAGCTTGAAAGCCATGAATCTTCACACATGATAGCTCATTTCTAAGAACACTTTTTTAAAATAATTGTTCTATGACAAGTTTGTTATTTTTCTGGGAACTTGGCCACATATAATGACACAATGTGAAGGTTTCCCAATTTTTTGATTTTTTTGAATTTTTTATGCCCGTTTCAAAATGCGGTCAAAACGGCGGGAATGACAGTTCCTAACTAGTGGTTGAATCTTGGAATTTTCTTGGTGTTTCTCTGATTAAATAGATACTTATGTACCTAGAAATGATTTTTGGAAAAAATAAATAGCAAACTATGAGGCAGCTACAGTTCAAATTTGACCCGCTTCCAGCTGAATTGGCGGAAATTTGTCTTTTTCACGAGAGGTGGATCAAACCTTTTTACACCCAACCATTTTGTCAATTGTGCATTAAATATGGCCTAGTATTTTAGAAAAATGATTTGGTCTAATTTTGCAACAATTATTTGGGAGGTCCTTCACAAAAAAACCTCCTTTTGGGCACTCAGAAAATGAAAAATGGTTTTTTCGTCCAACGAAAATGAAAACTTCCTTAGACAACATTGTTTGCCATTCCAAAATGCACCCTTGTGCACAATATGAGATCATTTGAACAAACTATGCCATGGATGTGGCCATAAGATTGATCATTTGGCTTGAAAGCCATTGATCTCCACACGTGGTAGCTCGTTTCTGAGAACAATTTTTTAAAATAATTGTCGTATTACAAGTTTGTTATTTTTCCTGGGAACTTGGCCACATATAATGACACAATGCGAAGGTTTCCCAATTTTTTGATTTTTTTGAATTTTTTATGCCCGTTTCAAATGCGGTCAAAACGGCGGGAATGACCGTTCCTAGCTAGTGGTTGAATCTTGGAATTTTCTTGGTGTTTCTCTGATTAAATAGATACTTATGTACCTAGAAATGATTGTTGGAAAAAATAAATAGAAAATTATGAGGCAGCTGCAGTTCAAATTTGACCCGCTTCCAACTGAATCGACGGAAATTTGTCTTTTTCACGAGAGGTGGATCAAAACTTTTTACACCCAGCCATTTGGTCAATTGTGCATTAAATATGGCCTAGTATTTTAGAAAAATGATTTGGTCCAATTTTGCAACAATTATTTGGGAGATCCTTCACAAAAAAACCTCCTGTTGGGAACTCGAAAAATGGAAAATGGTTTTTTCGTCCAAAAAAATGAAAACTTCCTTAGGCAACATTGTTTGCCATTACAAGATGCACCCTTGTGCAAAATATGAGATCATTTGAACAAATTCCCTTAATTTGGTTCAATTTTGCAACATAGATTTGTAGGCATTTAATTTTTTTCCAGAAATTTGGGTCCAAATTTTGGATATTTGCGCGCGCCCCAGCCAACCAATGCGAATCGAGGAACCACGTCAACGCGGATCACCAAGTTGGACACGATCTGAGCCATCCATCACGCGCCCATCCAACGGTGGATCTTCTCCTGAAAGACCAAAACCCTAACCCACCTACCCACCCACCCTTTCCTTCTCCAGATCCAATCAAGGCTGCCGCGCCGTCCTCTCCCTCGTCGCGACCTCTCCGCCACCGCCGCCATCCCCACCCACCACCGCCGCCCCCACCCACCGCTGACCTCCTCTCCGCCATCCCCCTCCCTTCGCCTTCATCTGGCGTGCGTGCGTGCGTCCAACCGGCCCCAAAAATGAAGACACGGGGCTTGCTCCTCCTCGTCCCACCCAATCGCCGCCGCCACCGACCTCCTCCCTCTCCCCCAATCCCAACCCCACCGGCGGCGAGCTCGTCTCCCCGAGGCCCATCCTCTGCCCTCCACCCCACCGCCGGCGCCCTTAGTCTCTCCTTCATCTCCCTACGCTCCAGATCAGGGGGCCGCGGCCGTGCACCTAGATCGAGAGGGGAGGCCGTGTCGCTCCTGCCGCGGCCGGATCCAAGGCCAAGCCCGTGGGGTCCTACTCGGGCTCCTCGCAGGGGCCATGGCGGCGGGATCCACAACCACGGCGGGTCCGAACCCTAGCCGCCGCAGTGGGTCACCGGCACGACCCCCGCACCTCCGACGGGCAACGACACCAAGGGCCGCTCTACGCGGGCCTTCATCAGCGCCAGCTTCACCACCGAGACCTGCAGCCTCCTCCTCCGGCGTTCATCTGCATCAGGGCAGGTAACCCCGCCAATCCCCTTTCCTTGTGCTCTCTTGGTGATGAAAAATCCGATTCTTCTTGGCCACTGAAACTCGAGCAGTTCTTCAGTTAGTCAGTATGCATGCATTAGAAACAACCTGATTTTTTTCTTGTCCCCTGTAATCGGCGGCGTCGGTTAAGAGACAATGGGTTAATCATGCCAGGCAGGACACTTGCATCCATCCAACCGTGAGGGCTAGCTTCATACAAGCGCATCCATCATTCCCTTCTTCTGTTGAATAAAGTACGGGCCTGGTACAAGTGCGATGGTTGTGTTTGATTCCTTGCTTAGCTGAACGATGCTAAAATTAGTAGGTGTTATATGCTGAACGATGCTAGCTGTTGTACCAATATGGATTATTGGCAGCAACTTAGGCTAGCTGGGTACTGTACTTTGGACAGTGTTGCTTCTCTGTCCATTCAATCTTCATTGATGGGGGACTACTGGTTTCAGATCTGTTCCTCTTGTAGTCTGTATCATATATGATGTAATGCTTTGTGTATTGGTTAGTGCTGCTCTGTTGTATTGATGATGTATGAAATTCGCTCTTGTGCTAGTTGCAAGTGAGAGAATCTGAAAACTAGTGTGATGACAGTGACCGTTCAGATTGTGAGTCTCTGATGCGGGCAGGTAGAGCATGAGGGGAGAAAATCCTTCTGTTTGCACACTCTAAATGGCCACTTCGAACCAAAATTCAGTAAGGGACGTTACAATGATGTGGGAAATGGTCAAATATAAGAGGATGTTTATGATTCGTGTATGGAGGCACTCTGAACATTTTTTTATTTGCACAATAATAATACTGAATTTGTGTGATCTGTCTGATTGCTTATGCTTCTGGCAGATGGGCGATTTTATTTGACAGATGGATTGTAACTTGCCTAGTGAACTGTAAACTAATTTTTGAAAGATCTCCACAATCAATTGATTTCTGGTTGCTGCAAAATGGAAGCATGGTAGAAACTAAAAAAATTGTGTGATTGCACCTGATAGCAAAGCAGTACTACTTGCAGGCGTTATGTTTTTTGATCCCCCTTGTTTCCTACTGTGTGTACTGAGAAAGTTTGTTTTTGCAGCTAAGAGGGCATGGGCCTCGACCTCCACGGACGGTGGCTAGATCGAGCGGAGCTTCCCTTCCTCTGCCTGGCGGGGCAAGGACAAGGACAAGCAGCAACATCATCGCATCATCAAGGTTCGATCCCCCTTGTTGCAATCCCTCCCTCCCTCACGTTGAATTGATGTTGAATTCAAGCCAAGGTACCCGTGATTAACCTCTGCTTTCCTCTCTCTCTCCTTGTGCAGCGACTGTTGATTGGTCACCACCAAGCTCAGGTCCATGGAGCTCCAGTGTCAAGGGCACAAAAGTCAGCTACCTACTGCTCCTTTGTTGATTCTGTTAAGAACTTAATAAGTGCATGCTATACTGTTGCTTACTAGGCCAGAAGTGTTTTTCTATGCTAGAAGTCATTAGTAGATCATGAATCCTTCATTTTGTGTTGCTTTCACCAGAAAACTGCTATTTATCATGAAGCACTAGTATCTTTTGTTGGACTGCAGCAACAGTTGCAACTATGCCGTAATAATTTATACAAGATGCCATCTTGCCTAAACAATCAAACTCAACTGTTGCAGCCTCTTGTGTCACCTACTTCCTGTATGAAACAATGAAATAGATGAGCTTAGTTCTGTGCACTTTCTTTTAGTGTTAAGGTTGATGTGCTTTAAATTTTATTTCTGGTTCCTTTAAGCTCAGATGTTTTCCAGAATGAAATACATGCTTTTCTGTAACTTTAGATATTTTCCAGAATGAAATACTTTCTTTTTTGTAACTTTTCTGTAACTTTGAATATGAATGTTATTCCATATACTCAAATGGAACTTCGACCTGCTGTAACTTTGAATGATGGTTTTTAAATCTTGTCGTGTATGTGAAACATTCCATGCTTGTTTGCTGCTATGTTTGTCATATGTGCCAATTCAATTCCATATTTTGATCAATAACCATATTCTGGATAAGTAGAATGATCTGGTTAATAAGAATAATAAGTAGAATGATAATATACTGGTGTATCTTCACTTTTTATTTTAAAAGTACTCTGTATTCTATAAGTGACTTACCTTTTGCTCTCTTTTGAATGCTCAGATGTTTTGCATCAGCCTGTCATTGCTTGCTAAGGGAGAAGCGGGACTTGGAGAAGAAATCTTTCCATTAAACAGATTACATGTTTGGTTGCTGTGAAGTACCAGATAGGCTAGTTCTATTTTTTTTCATGATCCTGGAGTATTTCAGCAGCGCCATGCAAATGCAGTAGCGTTTGTTTTTTGTTTGTAAAAACTTAGTTAGCCCGCAGTCAGTGAGTAGTAGCTCAGCCAGCCAGACTCAAATAGCTGTCAGTCAGTCAGTATTCAGGCACGTTGCTTTGAAAATGTCCAGAACTTGTGGTGATGTTGTGATGTGTTGTAATGTCAATGGCATAATAATTTTTTTTGGATTGGATCAATTTTTTCGAAACTGGGCTAGGCCCAAGTTATATTGGACAATTATTTTTGAGGGAAGAACATGAGAGGCCCAGCAAAGAAATGGGCCAGAAAAATACATGATCAAAAATAAAATCTGATGTTAAAAGGGCCACGCAAAGAAATCAATAAGGCTGAATTGTTGGGCCAGACTCATGTAGCTAATAAAAGCACAGGAAAAATATAGTAAAAAGGCCGAATTGTTGGGCTCGGCCCATGCAGAAAATCGAATTGGACCGGGCTGAATCTTGTGCCACATCAGCTTGCCACGCTGGATGCCTACGTGGCCTGGGGGAGGTTGCTAGTGACCAAAACGCCATAGTAGGAATATTTTGGTCGTAAACGTCTTTGACCATTCCAGAAGAAAGGTCGCTATAGTCAGTTTACGACGGCCAGCTTTTGTCCTTCTGTTTTTGGTCACAAAAAGGTCATAAATGGAAATTTGTGACCTTTCAGTGACCAATAGTGGTGGTCAAAAGTTGACATATTTCTTGTAGTGAATCCCGGAATAAGGGGAACACGATCTCTGCTTCGACAAGACGTGCCAAGGAAACCGCTTCGCTAAACGCGCTGAGGTGGTATAATAAAAAACGATTCAAGTAAAGGCTTGGTAGTGGCGTGACGTCATGCTACAAGATACGTCAGCAGATTGAACTTGTGTACATAATATTCTCTCTACGGTGGAATGTGGAAATTATTTTGCAGAGCCGGACACTATCCTGGTGTTCACAATCTTCTATGAATTATTCGGAGGAGGAACCCGCCTTGCAATGTCGAACAATATGCACGCCGGACTCATCATCATTGAAGCCTGGTTCAGGGGCTACTGAGGGAGTCCTGGACTAGGGGGTGTTCGGACAGCCGGACTATCATCGTCAGCCGGACTCCAAGACTATGAAGATACAAGATTGAAGACTTCGTCTCGTGTCCGGATGGGACTTTCCTTGGCGTGGAAGGCAAGCTTGGTGATACGGATATGTAGATCTCCTACCATTGTAACCGACTCTGTGTAACCCTAGCCCTCTCCGATGTCTATATAAACTGGAGGGTTTTAGTCCGTAGGACAACATAACCATTACAACAATCATACCATAGGCTAGCTTCTAGGGTTTAGCCTCCTTGATCTCGTGGTAGATCCACTCTTGTACTACCCATATCATCAATATCAATCAAGCAGGAGTAGGGTTTTACCTCCATCGAGAGGGCCCGAACCTGGGTAAAAACATCCTGTCCCTTGTCTCCTGTTACCATCCGCCTAGACGCACAGTTCGCGACCTCCTACCCGAGATCCGCCAGTTTTGACACCGACACCGACCTCCCCCCTTGCTCCTTTATATACGGGGGCGGGGGGGCACCCCATAGACACACAAGTTGATCTACGGATCGTTCCTTAGCTGTGTGCGGTGCCCCCCTCCACCATATTTCACCTCGGTCGTATTGTCACGGAGTTTAGGCGAAGCCCTGCACCGGTAGAGCATCATCATCGTCACCACGCCGTCGTGCTGACGGAACTCATCTCCGGAGCTTTGCTGGATCGGAGCCCGGAGATCGTCATCGAGCTGAACGTGTGCTAAACTCGGAGGCCCCGTACGTTCGGTGCTTGGATCGGTTAGATCATGAAGACGTACGACTACATCAACCGCGTTGTGCTAACGCTTCCGCTTACGGTCTACGAGGGTACGTGGACAAACACTCTCCCCTCTCGTTGCTATGCCATCACCATGATCTTGCGTGTGCATAGGAAATGTTTTGAAATTACTACGTTCCCCAACAGTGGCATCCGAGCCTAGGTTTTATGCGTTGATGTTATATGCACGAGTAGAACACAAGTGAGTTGTGGACGATACAAGTCATACTGCTTACCAGCATGTCATACTTTGGTTCGGCGGTATTGTGAGATGAAGCGGCCCGGACCGACATTACGCGTACGCTTACGCGAGACTGGTTTCACCGTTACGAGAACTCGTGCTTAAAGGTGGCTGGCGGGTGTCTGTCTCTCTCACTTTAGCTGAATCGAGTGTGGCTACGTCCGGTCCTTGCGAAGGTTAAAACAACAACAACTTGACGAACTATCGTTGTGGTTTTGATGCGTAGGTAAGAACGGTTCTTGCTAAAGCCCATAGCAGCCACGTAAAATTTGCAACAACAAAGTAGAGGACGTCTAACTTGTTTTTGCAGGGCATGTTGTCGCTTTATTGTATGAAATGCAAACGCCTTGTAATTGCTTTACTTTATCACTAAGAGGTAGCGATAGTCGTAGAAGCAATAGATGGCGTAACGACAACGATGCTACGATGGAGATCAAGGTGTCGCGCCGGTGACGATGGTGATCACGACGGTGCTTCGGAGATGGAGATCACAAGCACAAGATGATGATGGCCATATCATATCACTTATATTGATTGCACGTGATGTTTATCCTTTGTGCATCTTATCTTGCTTTGATTGATGGTAGCATTTTAAGATGATCTCTCACTTAATAACCAAGAAGTGTTCTCCCTGATGACTACTCGATAGCTCAGTGTGCCATGCTTTACGGCTTAGAACCGGGTCTTCAATGACGTTTTGAACGTCATGGAGCATATGAGATGTTCCAGGAGTTGAAGTTAATATTTCAAGCAAATGCCTGGATTGAGAGATATGAAGTCTCCAATAAGTTCTATAGCTGCAAGATGGAGGAGAATAGTTCTGTCAGTGAACACATACTCAAAGTGTCTGGGTATAATAATCACTTGATTCAACTGGGAGTTAATCTTCCTAATGATAGTGTCATTGACAGAATTCTCCAATCACTGCCACCAAGCTACAAGAGGTTCGTGATGAACTATAATATGCAAGGGATGAACAAGACTATTCCCGAGCTCTTCGCAATGCTAAAAGCTGCGGAGGTAGAAATCAAGAAGGAGCATCAAGTGTTGATGGTTAACAAGACCACCAGTTTCAAGAAGAAGGGCAAAGGGAAGAAGAAGGGGAACTTCAAAAAGAACGGCAAGCAAGTTGCTGCTCAAGAGAAGAAACCCAAGTCTGGACCTAAGCCTGAAACTGAGTGCTTCTACTACAAGCAGACTGGACACTAGAAGCGGAACTGCCCCAAGTATTTGGCGGATAAGAAGGATGGCAAAGTGAACAAAGGTATATGTGATATACATGTTATTGATGTGTACCTTACTAATGCTCGCAGTAGCACCTGGGTATTTGATACTGGTTCTGTTGCTAATATTTGCAACTCGAAACAGGGACTACGGATTAAGCGAAGATTGGCTAAGGACGAGGTGACGATGCGCGTGGGAAATGGTTCCAAAGTCAATGTGATCGCGGTCGGCACGCTACCTCTACATCTACCATCGGGATTAGTTTTAGACCTAAATAATTGTTATTTGGTGCCAGTGTTGAGCATGAACATTTTACCTGGATCTTGTTTGATGCGAGACGGTTATTCATTTAAATCAGAGAATAATGGTTGTTCTATTTATATGAGTAATATCTTTTATGGTCATGCACCCTTGAAGAGTGGTATATTCTTATTGAATCTCGATAGTAGTGATATACATGTTCATAGTGTGGAAACCAAAAGATGCGGAGTTGATAACGATAGTGCAACTTATTTGTGGCACTGCCGTTTAGGTCATATCGGTGTAAAGCGCATGAAGAAACTCCATACTGATGGGCTTTTGGAATCACTTGATTATGAATCACTTGGTACTTGCGAACCGTGCCTTATGGGCAAGATGACTAAAACGCCGTTCTCCGGAACTATGGAGCGGGCAATTGATTTGTTGGAAATCATACATACTGATGTTTGTGGTCCAATGAATGTTGAGGCTCGCGGCGGGTATCGTTATTTTCTCACCTTCATAGATGATTTGAGCAGATATGGGTATATCTACTTAATGAAACACAAGTCTGAAACATTTGAAAAGTTCAAAGAATTTCAGAGTGAAGTGGAAAATCATCGTAACAAGAAAATAAAGTTTCTACGATCTGATCGTGGAGGAGAATATTTGAGTTACGAGTTTGGTATGCACTTGAAACAATGCGGAATAGTTTCGCAACTCACGCCACCCGGAACACCACAACGAAATGGTGTGTCCGAAAGTCGTAATCGTACTTTACTAGATATGGTGCGATCTATGATGTCTCTTACTGATTTACCGTTATCGTTTTGGGGTTATGCTTTAGAGATGGCCGCATTCACGTTAAATAGGTCACCATCAAGATCCGTTGAGACGACGCCTTATGAACTGTGGTTTGGCAAGAAACCAAAGTTGTTGTTTCTTAAAGTTTGGGGCTGCGATGCTTATGTGAAGAAACTTCAACCAGATAAGCTCGAACCCAAATCGGAGAAATGTGTCTTCATAGGATACCCAAAAGAAACTATTGGGTACACCTTCTATCACAGATCTAAGGGCAAGATTTTCGTTGCTAAAATCGGATCCTTTCTAGAGAAGGAGTTTCTCTCGAAAGAAGTGAGTGGGAGGAAAGTAGAACTTGATGAGATAATTGTATCTACTCCCTTATTGGAAAGTAGTTCATCACAAGAACCGGTTCCTGTGACAACTACACCAATTAATGAGGAAGCTAATGATATTGATCATGAAACTTCAGATCAAGTTTCTACTGAACCTCGTAGGTCTACCAGAGTAAGATCCGCACCAGAGTGGTACGGTAATCCTATTCTGGAAGTCATGTTACTTGACCATGATAAACCTACGAACTATGAGGAAGCGATGATGAGCCCAGATTCCGCAAAATGGCTAGAGGCCATGAAATCTGAGATGGGATCCATGTATGAAAACAAAGTATGGACTTTGGTTGACTTGCCCGATGATCGGCAAGCCATTGAGAACAAATGGATCTTAAAGAAGAAGACTGACGCTGATGGTAATGTAACTGTCTATAAAGCTCGACTTGTTGCGAAAGGTTTTCGACAAGTTCAAGGGGTTGACTACGGTGAGACTTTCTCACCCGTAGCGATGCTTAAGTCTGTCCGAATCATGTTAGCTATTGCTGCATTTCATGATTATGAAATTTGGCAAATGCATGTCAAAACTGCATTCTTGAATGGATTTCTAGAAGAAGACTTGTATATGATGCAGCCAGAAGGTTTTGCTGATCCAAAAGGTGCTAACAAAGTATGCAAGCTCCAGCGTTCCATTTATGGACTGGTGCAAGCATCTCGGAGTTGGAATAAACGCTTTGATAGTGTGATCAAAGCATATGGTTTTATACAGACTTTTGGAGAAGCCTGTATTTACAAGAAAGTGAGTGGGAGCTCTGTAGCATTTCTGATATTATATGTAGATGACATATTATTAATTGGAAATGATATAGAATTTCTGGATAGCATAAAGGGATACTTGAATAAAAGTTTTTCAATGAAAGACCTCGGTGAAGCTGCTTACATATTGGGCATCAAGATCTATAGAGATAGATCAAGATGCTTAATAGGACTTTCACAAAGCACATACCTTGACAAAATTTTGAAAAAGTTCAAAATGGATCAGGCAAAGAAAGGATTCTTGCCTGTGCTACAAGGTGTGAAGTTGAGTCAAACTCAATGCCCGACCATAGCAGAAGATAGAGAGAAAATGAAAGATGTTCCCTATGCTTCAGCCATAGGCTCTATCTTGTATGCAATGCTGTGTACTAGACCTGACGTATGCTTAGCAATAAGCTTGGCAGGAAGGTACCAAAGTAATCCAGGAGTGGATCACTGGACAGCAGTCAAGAACATCCTGAAATACCTGAAAAGGACTAAGGATATGTTTCTCGTATATGGAGGTGACAAGGAGCTAGTCGTAAATGGTTACGTCGATGCAAGCTTTGACACTGATCCGGACAATTCTAAATCGCAAACCGGATACGTGTTTTTATTAAACGGTGGACCTGTAAGTTGGTGCAGTTCTAAACAAAGCGTCGTGGCGGGATCTACATGTGAAGCGGAGTACATAGCTGCTTCTGAAGCAGCAAATGAAGGAGTCTAGATGAAGGAGTTCATTTCTGATCTAGGTCTCATACCTAGTGCATCGGGACCAGTGAAAATCTTCTGTGACAATACTTGTGCAATTGCCTTGGCAAAGGAATCCAGATTTCACAAGATGACCAAGCACATCAAGAGACGCTTCAATTCCATTCGGGACCAAGTCCAAGTGGGAGACATAGAGATTTTCAAGATACATACGGATCTGAATGTTGCAGACCCGTTGACTAAGCCTCTCTCACGAGCAAAACATGATCAGCACCAAGACTCCATGGGTGTTAGAATCATTACTATGTAATCTAGATTATTGACTCTAGTGCAAGTGGGAGACTGAAGGAAATATGCCCTAGAGGCAATAATAAAGTTATTATTTATTTCCTCATATCATGATAAATGTTTATTATTCATGCTAGAATTGTATTAACCAGAAACATGATACATGTGTGAATACATAGACAAACCTATAGTCACTAGTATGCCTCTACTTGACTAGCTCATTAATCAAAGATGGTTATGTTTCCTAACCATAGACATGTGTTGTCATTTGATTAGTGGGATCACATCATTAGAAGAATGATGTGATTGACATGACCCATTCCGTTAGCCTAGCACTTGATCGTTTAGTGTACTGCTATTGCTTTCTTCATGACTTATACATGTTCCTATAACTATGAGAATTATGCAACTCCCGTTTACCGGAGGAACACTTTGGGTACTACCAAACGTCACAACGTAACTGGGTGATTATAAAGGAGTACTATAGGTGTCTCCGAAGGTACATGTTGAGTTGGCGTATTTCGAGATTAGGTTTTGTCACTCCGATTGTCGGAGAGGTATCTCTGGGCCCTCTCGGTAATGCACATCATTATAAGCCTTGCAAGCAATGTGACCAATGAGTTGGTTACGGGATGATACATTACAGAACGAGTAAAGAGACTTGCCGGTAACGAGATTGAACTAGGTATTGGATACCGACGATCAAATCTCGGGCAAGTAACATACCGATGACAAAGGGAACAACGTATGTTGTTATGCGGTTTGACCGATAAAGATCTTCATAGAATATGTAGGAACCAGTATGGGCATCCAGGTCCCTCTATTGGTTATTGACCAAGAATGTTTCTAGGTCATGTCTACATAGTTCTCGAACCCGTAGGGTCCGCACGCTTAACGTTACAATGACAGTTTTATTATGAGTTTATAAGTTTTGATGTACCGAAGTTTGTTCGGAGTCCGGGATGTGATCACGGACATGACGAGGAGTCTCGAAATGGTCGAGACATAAAGATTGATATATTGGACGACTATATTCGGACACCGGAAGTGTTCCGGGTGATTTCGGAGAAAACCGGAGTGTCGGAGGGGTTACCGGAACCCCTCGGGGAAATATTGGGCCTTAGTGGTCCTGAGGGGAGAGAGAGGGCAGCAGCCCAGGAGGTGGCGCGCCCCCTCCCATGGGGAGTCCGAATTGGACTAGGGGAGGGGGGCGCGGCCCCTCTTTCCCTCTCCCTCTCCCCCTCTTTCCTTCCCCCTTCCTCCTTCCTAGTTGGACTAGGAAAGGGGAGTCCTACTCCCACTAGGAGGAGGACCCCCCCCCCTCCTTGGCGCGCCCCAAGGGCCGAACGGCCTCCCCCCTTTCTCCTTTATATACGGGGGAGGGGGGGCACCCCATAGACACACAAGTTGATCTACGGATCATTCCTTAGCCGTGTGCGGTGCCCCCTCCACCATATTCCACCTCGGTCGTATCGTCGCGGAGTT
Organism: Triticum timopheevii; assembly: GCA_963921465.1. Classification (NCBI taxonomy): domain Eukaryota; kingdom Viridiplantae; phylum Streptophyta; class Magnoliopsida; order Poales; family Poaceae; genus Triticum; species Triticum timopheevii. The sequence continues at coordinate 631,587,252 of OY997268.1, read as the reverse complement.
TAGGCGAAGCCCTGCACCGGTAGAGCATCATCATCGTCACCACGCCGTCGTGCTGACGGAACTCATCTCTGGAGCTTTGCTGGATTGGAGCCCGGAGATCGTCATCGAGCTGAACGTGTGCTGAACTCGGAGGCCCCGTACGTTCGGTGCTTGGATCGGTCAGATCGTGAAGACGTACGACTACATCAACCGCGTTGTGCTAACGCTTCCGCTTACAGTCTACGAGGGTACGTGGACAAACACTCTCCCCTCTCGTTGCTATGCCATCACCATGATCTTGCGTGTGCATAGGAATTTTTTTGAAATTACTACGTTCCCCAACATAAAGATCTCTCGAATGAGGACTTAGATGGGCATTGTCGGTGTCAAAACCGGCGGATCTCGGGTAGGGGGTCCCGAACTGTGCATCTAGGTGGATGGTAACAGGAGACAAGGGACACGATGTTTTTACCCAGGTTCGGGCCCTCTCGATGGAGGTAAAACCCTATTCCTGCTTGATTGATATTGATGATATGGGTAGTACAAGAGTAGATCTACCACGAGATCAGAGAGGAGAGGCTAGCCTATGGTATGATTGTTGTTCGTCCTACGGACTAAAACCCTCCGGTTTATATAGGCACGAAAGAGGGTTAGGGTTACACAGAGTCGGTTACAGTGGTACGAGATCTACATATCCGTATCGCCAAGCTTGCCTTCCACGCCAAGGAAAGTCCCATCCGGACACGGGACGGAGTCTTCAATCCTGTATCTTCATAGTCCAGGAGTCCGGCCGAAGATGATAGTTCGGCTATCTGGACACCCCATAGTCCGGGACTCCCTCAGTAGCCCCCGAACTAGGCTTCAATGCCGATGAGACCGGCGCATAGATTGCCTTCGGCATTGCTTGGCGGGTTCTTCTCCAAATCCTGTGTACCTGTTGAATAGCGTCCGACTTCCTGTGAATATTGCGCTCCTCGGCTTCCACGCCCAATAATGGCCGTCTTCCACGTGTTGAACGAATGTGAAAATTCAGGGTATTTTTACATTTACCCCCCTAGCTGCACAAATGAGCTTTCTATAAAAGAGACGAGGATCTAGATCCGAATCACACCATCCTCCGTTCGCGAACATTCATCAGAGCGCATCTGACAGAAATCCATTCCATCACGGACAGTTGACGCGGCTCCTCCTCTCGCCCTCCCAGCCCTCAGCCTGGAGATTGGGAGAGATGCTCCGTCCCGCACAGTGAGCTAGTGGCGCTCCAAACCAAGGGATTTCTTCCCCCAGCCTTCATGGTCCCGGTTCGAGCCGGACTCGCCACCTATAAGGGCGGAAAGCAAGCGGAGAGCGTCCCCAGCCCCTCCAAAGGAGAGCGGGTATGCCTTGTCTCTTATTTGATAAGAGGGCTCGGATTTCCAATTCATCCGTTTCTCTGGGGGCTCCTGGAGTTCTATGGCCTCTAGTTGCACAACCTTACGCCTGCCTCCATTTTGCATATCGCGGGGTTCGTGGCCCTTTGCGAGCTGTTTTTGGGTGTTGAGCCTCATTTTGCGCTGTGGAAGAAGCTGTTCTGTCTTGTGCTCCGTTCTCAAGAGGGGTCGATATATCAAGTGGGCGGAGCCGAACTATGGCGCATCCCCGGGACCGGGTATCTGTCTGGAACCCCGAAGAAGGCGTTCGAAGACTTTCCTTCGGCATGGTTTTATATAGAAGATGTTCCCCTGCCGGACCCTGTTCGGGTCGGCCTCCCTGAGTTCAATAACGCTCCTTTGAAGAAACGCCTAAGCTGGCGTCCACGGAGCCCTCAGAGGGAAAACGACAGGGACGTTATTTACCTGATGAGCCGGATAAGGTTGTTGGCTCATTCCGGACTGACCATGATCGGAGTCATGGCCATATGCATTATGCGGGGGGGGGGGGGGTGCAGCCGCTCCAGTATAGAGGCTACCCCATGTGGGATTTCAACGGGGAGGACGATGCCACCCGCTGCGGCCGTAAGGGGCCGGGATCGGTCGCTGATCTGACGAAGATCTTGTCCGCATTATACAAGGGAGAAGAGGAGCAATTCCTCCGCATCGATCCGGAGGGCGGATTTTCTATGAACAATCCTCCAAGATGGGTAAGCAGACATTCATTCTTGCCTATCCGATCCGTACTCCCATAGTCAAGTATCTCATTTTGTGATTTTGGCGCAGGAACTGTGCCGGGCCGTAAAGGATATAAACAGCCCGCCTCCACAACCCGAGGATCCGGAGCGGTTCCTGGATCCGACCTCCCAAGAGGATCCAGACATATCGGTGGAGCTGATCGACGGGGTTTTCCATCAACTGAGCATCGATAATGCCTTGGTCGCCATTACGGCCGATTACCCCGGAATACTTCCCGCCTCGCAGGTAACTGAGACCGAAGTCCCGATACTTAGAAAATGACCCATCCATGCGTGTTATTGATCACCGTATACCAATGGCGTTTCGCAGGGGGCGCCCTTGAGGCGGAAGGCCGAGCCCGCGGCGGCTGGCCAACAAGGGGCAACACGGCCCAGCAGGCTAAAAAGAAGTGCAGTCCGGATTGAAACTCCGGTGCAACGGTATGGCGCGTCACCTTACTCCCCGGCTTTATTCCCGAGAGGCATACTAACGCTCGTGCCTTTTCAGGAAGAAGAGCGCTCGCCGGACTGTATCCGAAGAGGTTGCCAATCAGTCCTCCGCTCGCCAGGCTCCAAAGCCAGGTCCAGAGGCAGAGGCGAACACGGGGCGTGCGTCGGATGTTCCTCCAACAGAGGACGCCGACAGGTTATCTGCCACCAATTCCGAGGTGGAGAGTGCCATGAATCACAGGCGCCGCTGGACAGCTCTTCGTGACGCGTGTTTCTCCCCAGAGGCATTGAATGCCTTTAATTCGGGAGATGCGCACCTCCGTGCCGCTCAAAATGGTCTAGCCAGAGCCACAGAGCAGTATGTAAAAGACATATGGGTGAGAAGATTTGATAGATATATATGCCAGTAGCCCCCGAGACTTGAAATAGTTAGAATAACTGATTTAAGGATCATTTGTTGTGCAGGGTCTTACCGAAAAGAATACCCAACTGTCCCAGGAGCTGGAGGAGTGCAAAGCCCAACTTGAGGCCGCACTAGCCGCAGCGGGGGAAGCCAAAGAGACCCCCTCTGGTAATATATGCTTCAAAAGACAAGTAATTTGTGAAGTGCGGCGTGTGTATAAGTCTGACAATAATATTGCAGATGGCGCCGGAATAGATCCGGACAAGCAACAGCTCATGCGCCCGTTAAAGGCCGGCGAGAATGTGCTTACAAGGGTGAGGCAGGAGAAAAATAATCTCCAAGATGCCAACACCCAGCTGGGTGCGGAACTAAACGATGTTTGTGCCCAGCTATCTGACTCCGTTAAGGAGAATCAGCGGCTTCGATGCGGCATTTTTAGTAAGTGCTTGACCGAACTTTTTGAAAAAGAGTTCGGCGAGGAAGTCGTCTAACAGAGTTATGTCTATAGGTATGCTCATAGACCGTATTGCAGAGGAGATGCCCGGTCCTATGGGTGACCCTCTTTCCGAGCTCTTGCAACTGCACGAACGAGTTCGGCAGGTGATGAAAGGCGTCGCCCAGGCCTTGTGGCCATCTGTCTCCCTGCCTGAAGGCCTTGGAGAGCTTGCAGAGAGGCTTCAGGGAGTGCGGCAGCGCTTCCGCTTATGGAAGATATCGGCCTGCCGTCAAGGCGCCGGGGAGGCCTGGGCCATGGTGAAGACGCGATACACGAAGGCTGACCCAAACCACATGGCCGAGGTCGGACTTGCGGGGCCCGATGGGAAGGAGATCCCTGTGAGCTTAGTGTACGGCCAAGTAAAATTGGCCGCAAAGTATTCCCAACAGGACTGTAAACTAGACAGCCTGCTGGATGACATTGAAGAGGAATATGCCCAGTCAAGTTGACTATGTAATTTAAGATGACATGTAAAATGCCTTCTAGCCGATTGTAGATCGTTTGTCATAGCGGACCTTTTCGCTTCAACCTCGGGACCCAATAGTCCGGAGTGTGTCCGAATACCCTCGCGGTTATATAAGAACCGGGGCATGCGTGGAGACCAGGCGTAGGGGTCATTAGTGTTGTATCAGACAAGTGCCCAACTAGTTATGTTATATTACATGGTTAGTAAGAAGCATCTTCCAGGGAGAATAGTTCCATTAGGGGTTCCTTTCCCTAGGAGGCATGCCCTAAAGTGCATGTCCGGACTGCGAAAAAAAGCAGAAAAACATCTGGGGGCAGATGGATAAATAGGTAAGAAATCGTCTTTTAGTTCACCGACCAAATATTCCCTTAAGAACGCTAGCTTTCGGCTTCACCCAGTCTGAGGTACACATCCGGCTGACCCGGCAGTAACAATCACAGAGGTGCTCCCTTTACCGCCTAGTCGAACAATCGGGAACGTAGGGGTAAGCACAGGAGCCAGGCAACCCAGCTTGGCCAAAACTTAAGTCATATCGATGCATATAATGGTGAATAATAGGTACATGCGGAAGTGTGACACATGTGTTGGGCATGAAGCCCATATAAATAAGCTTCTGTTAAAGAAGCCCCCAGGTATAATGAGCACGGATAGTGCGTCGAGTGTGTGCGAACAATGCGCGAATAAGCTTTGAAAGGCTGTAATAAGAATGGGGGGAGAAGGAGAGAAACAAAAGATAACTAATATGTAAAATATAGACGGAGGAAGGAGACGAACTCAGAATCTGGCGCTAGGCGTAGAATCTTCGGAGACGGGCTGCGTTCCATGTGTTCGGCTCGAGTCGGTTATCCGATGCATCTCGTAGACGGTACGCTCCACCGGTCAGGACTTGGTCAATGATAAAGGGACCTTCCCATTTGGGCTTGGGTTTGTCCTTTTTCTTGTCCGGCAAGCGTAGAACTAACTCACCAACGTTGTAAGTTTTGGCCCGTACTTCTTTTCTTTGATATCTTCAAGCTTGCTGTTGATAGAATGCGGAACGGGCTTTTGCCACGTCACGCTCCTCCTCCAATGCATCCAAACTATCCTGCCGATCGAGCTCGGCTTCTCTTTCTTCATACATGCGCACGCGAGGTGAGTCATGAATTATGTCACAGGGCAGAACTGCCTCTGCGCCGTATACCATAAAGAATGGTGTAAATCCGGTGGTGCGATTTGGATTGGTCCGCAGCCCCCAGAGTACGGAGTCGAGCTCCTCTATCCAGTGCGTGTTAGATTCCTTAAGGGACCACACTTTTGCCCGAGGTTTTATCTTCCGGATTGTCACCGTCGTCCTCCTTGGGCATATCCACCATGTATATGTCATGTGACGAGGCGGAAGTCCGGTACCCCATAGATTCTGAATCTTCTCCTGCATCTCGTCCATACCGTCGATGCCTTCGGAGTCGATGTCAAGCACGTCGGTTAAATCATCAACCGTGGCTATGAAGTGTGTGGTGGGTGGGTAACGAAATTCTTCACCGCCTGCTTCCCACTCGAGCCGGACATAGTTCGGCTCGGAATTTTCTGTCAAAGAGAGAGTTTTTAATGAATTTAGCATGTCGCCAACGGGAGAGTGCTGGAAGATATCCGCAGCGGTGAATTCCATTACCGGAGCCCAACCTGGCTCGACTGGCTCGGGAACGCGCGGACTGGAACCTACATCCGGATACGAATCCGGGGGTCCGGAGTCACAGGCTTCCTCAGAAGTGAGGCCTGTGTTCGGCTCCACCACCGATGAGTGTGCGGCCTGCGGGGCGGGGTCCACCCCTCCGTCTTCAGGCAACGCAACCTGCTCCGGATGTAAATCTGGAGCTACTGCGGGGGTGATATCTCGTGTATCGTCCGATAGCAGGTCTAAGCCGCGCCCATCGTAACTGTTCGGTGCTCCTGGCGCAGGCCCAAATCCGTCGAAGATCAAGTCTCCGCGAATATCCGCCGTGTAGTTCAAGTTTCCGAACCTGATCTGGTGGCCAGGGGCATAGCTGTCGATCTGCTCGAGATGGCCAAGCGAATTGGCCCGCAGTGCGAAGCTGCCGAACACGAAGATCTGTCCGGGGAGAAAAGTCTCGCCGTGGACCGTGTTCTTGACGATTGGAGGCGCCATCAAGCCCTGTAGCGACGACACAGAGGAACTCTCAATGAAAGCACCAATGCCGGTGTCAAAACCGGCGGATCTCGGGTAGGGTGTCCCGATCTGCAAGTCAAGGCTGATGGTAACAGGAAGCAAGGGACACAGATGTTTACCCAGGTTCGGGCCCTCTCGATGGAGGTCAAACCCTACTTCCTGCTTGATTAATATTGAAGATATGGGTAGTACAAGAGTAGATCTACCACGAGATCATAGAGGCTAAACCCTAAGAGCTAGCCTATGATGCTATGATTGTAATTGTGATCGGCCTTCTAAGGACCAACCTCTCCGGTTTATATAGACACCGGAGAGGGCTAGGGTTTACATGGAGTCGGTTACAAGGAAGGAAACACAATATCCGGACCACCAAGCTTGCCTTCCATGCAAAGGAGAGTCCCATCCGGACACGGGCCGAAGTCTTGAGTCTTGTATCTTCACGCTTCAATAGTTCGGACGTTGTACACAGTCCGGCTGTCCGGATACCCCCTAATCCAGGACTCCCTCAATGATGCCTCCGACAAAAAGCTTGTCCGGTAACAAAGAATTGAAGTGCTCAAGTTCTCTAGCAAATGATTGTATCTTGTGAGCTTGCTGGACCATGGAGAGCTTATCAGTCATCCTATAGTTATAGAATTGCTCTATGATGTACAGCTCAGTGCCGGCATCGGAGGCTCCAAACTTGTCCTCGAGTGTGCCCCACATATTTTTTTCCATTGTTAGTGGACGCATAAGCATCAACTATGTTCTCACCAAGAACACTCAAGAGATCAGCCTTAAATAGGGTACCCCTTCTCTGAAAAGCTTGTTCCTGTTCATAATCTCCTTTAGTTTGCCAAGAGTGGCGTCATAGCAACTCATGATTTGAATCCATAAGACTTCTCTCACGCGCCATATCTTATAGTGGATACCCTCAAACATAGGAGGTCTCATGGAAGCAACAAAACCACTTGGGGTAAATTGCCTATAATATTGTTTTTGGCTTGTTGGAAATATGAGCAAGTTACCAAATGATTTTAATAACAGAAATATTAGATAAATCATGACTAATATAGCAGATATAAAACAAGTCATGCTATCTGATAGAGAGAAGGTAAATAGCATCTGCATGTATGAACTAGGACCAAACATATCTAGAGTAGACACTAAAGCAAGAAACTGTGGCAGAATCTCAAACAGAAAGAGCATGAACACATATGGTATAGCAGCAGAAGCACTGGTCTTGGGGTCGACATCCTCGCCAGCCATGTCATCGAAGAGGTTGCCGACATCGGGGAAGAAGTCGTCGTTGGGGAAGTGGTCGTCGGTATCCGGAGCGTCCGTGATGAACCGGTCAGTAGTCGTGCATAGCGCAACCCAAAAACCTTATCACTCTTCTCCCATACAGTACTCAAAGAGGTGGGGTTTCGGAGGTCTACTATCCCGACCTGCGTTGCACGCCACAAGCCGGGATGGGGAAGATCGTAGTAGCATCTCAAAGATTGGAACTCGGTGGCGAGACAGAGATGATCTTCTGGTGTGTCTCTCTAGAGAGCAGAGACCTCTCTTTTATAGGCACAAGAGAAGTAGGCGAGAGGGCAGTGACGGGAGGTGAAGCAAAAGAGGGAGATGAAGCGAACAGTCTGTAGCCGAAGAGGTGCGCCATTCGGATTCAATCTCCACTACAGAAAACATTTCAGCTCCCGCGTGACCATTCGTATACCCATCGTGCGTGGCAAAAATTTAGACATCGGCTTGGCTCATTCCTGCAACCTGTCATGACGAGGCGTGGCGTGCCGTGGTGAGGCGGGCGGCAGAGGAGGAGCGTGCGTGAATGTCCCTCATGTTCTCATGCTCATACCTGTGGGGAAACAACCTCCCTTATAAGGAGGTCCAACTCCTACCAAACTAGCAATGTGGGACTAAACATTGGTTCCACCTCTTGCCATGAATGAATGTCTGCGTGGGCCTCTAGGATTTATTAGGAATTTTTGAAACTTCTATCGGGTAGAACCAAAATAAAAAAAATTCCAGCAATCCCCCACCAGATTCCAGAGGCACACAAAATTTGCCTTTGGTTCCAAAACACTATTTTATATACTGGTACTGTAGTGGAGACTGTTAAGTTGAACTTCCACCTAGAACACTATGCTACACTAGTAAGCAACTTGAACAGTGGGCTGGGCCTTGAAATGCAAGTTTTCTGCAAATCAAGCTTTACTCAAAGCCTTGACCGATACTAGGCTACCGTGGGCCTTCCCCGCGGTTGGAGCTTATGCATCATACTCCGAGACCTTTCATGAGTTTACTAGAGATCACCCTACTCTCATTGATTGCGGCATTTAACAATCAAACTCATATAGGTGTGTTCTTCAAAAGATGTTTTGCAGGACAACATCCCTGCTTCAATGAGCCACTTAAAACACATTAAGATATACATCAACCTGCCATGCAGATTAGGAGAGTATTGCATCTTCATGGAGTCGTATTGTTAATAGTAAGGATACTCTCCTCTAAGTTGACCAACATCTTGTCTTACACATCTAATTCACGGGATCTCCGATCACATAGACTAGGCTACCACTGTGAATAACTCATATTGTGGGCCTCATACCCATCTCCTTCGAGGCATTATCTATCACATTACGTGATAGACCCTTGTAAAAGGACCTGCCAGTTTTTTATACGTTTGGATGTAATCCAATGCAATAACTCCGGAGTTTTTCATTTTTCTGACAGACTTTAACCTTCTCTGAACGTGTCTTTATGACTTCATGTTGTTCTTTGAGCTTCTCACTTTCGTGATCACAGTTTGATTGTTGCAGTTCATAAGGATACCCGTTACAGGTTTCTCAACAACCGGCAAGTCATTCAATAGCCGACAAAGCCAATCTGCTTCGACCTTAGTTGTATCTAGTGATGTGAGTTCTTCTTCCATTGTTGACCTCGTTAAGAAGGTCTGTTAGCAAGACTTCCAAGAAACAGCACGACCTCCATGAGTGAATACATATCCGCTCGTGGACTTTATCTCATCACCATCTGAGATCCAGTTTGAGTCACTATACCCTTCAAGCACCTTTGGGTACCTAGTGTAGTGAATTTCATAATTAGCAGTGCCTTTCAAAGAATGCATAAATCTCTCTAGAGCTTTCCAATAATCATCTCCCGGTTTTGGAACAAATCACCTCAGTTTGCTAACAGAAAAAGAGATGTCAGGTCTTGTAGCACTAGCTAAATACATAAGAGAGCCAATGATCTGAGAATACTTCATTTGATCTCTAGCAATTCTTCAATTCGTTCGAAGCAGCACGCTAGCACCATATGGTGTTGGAGAGGGATTGCGGTCACTATAGCCAAAGCGACTCAAGACCTTTTCCACATAGTGAGATTGAACCGGTCAGTAATCGCGTAGAGCGCTCCCCAAAAACCTTATCGCCCTTCTCCCGTACAAGACTCAAATGGGTGGGGTTTCAGAGGCCTACTGTCAGCAGCTGAGAGATTGGAACTCGGTGTCGATCTCTTTTATAGGCATAGGAGAAGTAGGCGAGGGGGCAGCGAGAACGGTCTGCAGCCGAAGAGGTGCGCCGTTCGGATTCGTACACCCATCATGCGTGGCAAAAATTTAGTCATCGTTTCGGCTCATTCACGTAACCCACGTCGCGTCGCGCCGTGACGAGGCATGGCGTGGCGAGACGGGCGGCGGAGGAGGAGCATGCGTGAATGTCCCTCTTGTTCTCATGCTCATACATGTGGGGAAACAACCTCCCTTATAAGGAGGTCCAACTCCTACCAAACTAGCAATGTGGACTAAACTTTAGTTCCACCTCTTGCCATGCACGAATGGGCTGCGCGGGCCTCTAGGATTTATTAGGAATTTCTGAAACTGCTATAGGGTTGGCCCAAAATAGACAAAACTCCAGCACCTGGTGACCCTGCACATCAACTCCCTAGCATAGTGAGCATGGCGGCGAGACGAAGGTAGGCATGCACCATGGTGATCGCGTTGGCCGCGGGTTTCTACCCAAGCAATGGCATGGTCCCTGACACGCGCCATGTGAGGCCACCATATAGGTTGAGTACCACGTGGCACAATCTGAATACATCTCGTTGGCGATGTCCGGATTTGCCACGTCCTAGCAGTTCGATCGAGTTTATCCAGCGGCTGGTATTCAGAGTTATTCACACACTATATAGTGGTATATATATATAACCCAACAAGACAAAGGCAACCACATTCACTTTCTCTTCAAAAGCTACCTCGCCGCACGTACAAACAATAGACTTGTCACAGTTGTTTATAACTCCATGAGGTTGGCAGACGTTAAGGAGTATTAGGACCTGCAGTGGTTATCAGAACTGTTAGTATGCTCGAAAGCTGATTTCCGATGTCCTTTCAATGGATCATGTGGAACAACATCAGTAGGTGGAATACCTTTGAATTTCTTCTGGTGCTTCTCTCTGAGAGTCCACACACAAGTCATGTGTTTGAGTTTCCCTACTTGATGAATTTAGTGGAGTAACAGCCACGAAGAGTGCAAAAGCAATAGATGCACAAGACATGAGGATCAGTACACTATGTGGAATTACCACTGGGGTTTCAGTGTTCCCTTTCAGGTTGTTTGTCCAGGCGCTCTCACCAAACAGGATTTCCGCCGCGAAGATGATATTTACAAATAACATAAGACAGAATGCAATAAAGGCTAATGTTTCAACGTATAGAGATATCTTGTAGTTGCCCATTATTGACATTGAGGAGGCAATGCGGAAAACAGGAATGACAGATGAAGGAAGGGTAAACGCCTGGATTACTGGACAAAGAATGATTAACTGATATACCCCTTCAGAGCCTTCTAATCTCGCACAATAGATTGCAGGAATCGTGGCAAGAAGCTTAAGTAGCACACGATGCGCAAATAGAGACAGGTTTGTGCCAAAGAAATGCTCAGTAACTACATGGCTAGCGATAACAGATGTCAATGTGATGATGTGGCTCGAAAAGAGAAGAACTGCTAAGAACACAAGTGGTGCAATGGGACTGGAAAATATCTGCACAAAACAATAATGGAGATAAATCCAGGAAATAAATTCAACATGCTATTAGACTCCAAAAATTCATGTTTTAATTTTAAGAGTTGCATTGATGCCATGGAAACATGACTCACAAACCTCGTTCATTAGCTCTACAGCATCGTGAAATGTGAGGATCACATTGTGACTAGATTCCGCTGCCGCTGAGCTCAACAGAACATAGTTCACAAGAAAGACCCCAGTAAAAGTAAATAATATAGAAAAAAGGTGGTCATGAAACAGGGCACCGAGGCTATGAACATGAGACCTCTGAACCTGCATATATGGCATTCATGGCATAATTAAATTATAATGCAAATAAGCAGGAATACATAGTAAAATGGCATGTTTTATGAATGAGCATCTCATCATGGTGTGCAAAGTGCAAAGGCAGAGCTGCTGCCAGGTCCCTCAAAATATCAAAAATTTAACTGTGTTCTCGACCTCCTAATAGGTGTATTAACCACGCCATAAAAAGCAGAAAATATACAATGCTAGTTTTGAAACTAGCATCATTCATCATGGACAACTTTAACTACGTATGAGCAAGAGACACTGGAAAATACCTGAACAATGGACGAATGAACATAAAGGTTGTGCGTCACTATGTTTGTACCCATAAGTGCCATCAATGAGTAAGCACTTTCACCACTCAACTTAGGGAACATCACATTCACATGGAGAGGAATCTCTGGTTGACTGATTAATAAACCAAGCACAAAACAAAGAATCGTAAAGCCAGCTATGCATGCATTTAACGTTCCAGCCATCCTCTTGTCCTAGAATGAGCAGAAATAATATATCATAAGCACACATCGTCTTAGTGGAATCAGAACAAGTCAACCTTTAAAGAATTAGTGGCTGCAAGGTTATTAATAAACTTACCCTAGGGGAGAAAATATATGGCAGCACATTAATTACAAGACATGCAAAAATAATGGCTGTCATAAAATCATCCTGATCAAATACAAGATTGTATCCAACTGCTATGCCTAAAATCTGAAATAGCCGAAACATTTAAAGTTCAGAATTAGTTAGGAATCCTCACATCGTCAAAAGTTAGTTAAGAAGTCAATACACAGAACATGACATAATAAATATTGTACAATTAATAGAGCGTTGACCAAAAAGTTCTGTTTGAAGTTTGTGCACATACGTACCATGGTTAGTTCTGAAGTAAACAAAGATATCTCGGCCTGGAGACCAAGGCCAACACATATGAACCGGCTGTACTCCTGGCGGGAAATCTTGAAATTCATGTAAAAGCATTACAAGTAAGACCAGATGGTGCATGTAAGTGAAAAAATAGACAAAATCCAAAGGAGCATCTTGCAAAAAGAATCCACACAGTCTTTCTCCCCAAAAGAAAAATGTATCAGTTTTTAACATACTGAAATTCAGTTCTGAGCCCGAGCTCATATGCTCCTGGGTGCTCCCAGATGAAAACTAATTCAAAAAATCGACTAGTTAATAGTTAATTTTTTTTTGGCAAAAAACAAATATGTTCGTGTGTTCTAACTGTGTTCGAATTTTGTGAATAAATAATATTTGTGATACTCTCAGGAAAAACAAATCACTGAGCAAACATTATGTTTCTCCTTTATCGGGAGCACCATGAATAGTTTCTTCCTGGAAACTTAATTCAGTTCCGAGCCCGAGCTCATGTGCTTTCAGGTCAATAGTAAAGTTTAAAATATCTGCTAACAAATAAATAAATAATAATCTTAAGTTTTTAACTAACGAATATGTCCCATGTGTTGTAATTGTGTTCAAATTTTCGTTACTAAATAATATTTTTGGTGCTCTAAGAAAAACACAAATTGATGAGCACATATTCTGTTTCTTTTTATCCAGAGCACCACAAATTTTAGTTCTTCATGGAAACAGAAACTCTGTTCCGAGGCTGAACTAATATATAATTAAATTGATTTTTTGTCAACAAGCAAATATGTTTGTGGGTTCTAATTGCGTTCATTTTTTATGAATAAATAATATTTGTGGTCCCCTAAGAAAAAATCGGTGATCACATATTTTCTTTCTTCATTATCCAGAGCACGACTTACTAATTTCTTCATGTAAACATAAACTCATTTCTGAGCCTGAGCTCATATGCTCCCAGATGAATGGTAATTTTTAGAAAAAATCTAGTAATACATAAATAAACTGAACTTTTGGAACCAAACGAGTATGTTCGTGCGTTCTAATTAAATTAATAGTTTCATGAATAAATAATACTATTTTTCGTGCTCTAGGAAAAAAATACAAATCGGTAAGCACACATTATGTTTCTTTTTTATCGATAGCACCGGAAGCTTAATTTCTTGGGACATTTACATTTTTCCATCTAATTTCAGCCCGACCTCATCTTTACCCCTAAATAAAAACAGCGCTCAACTATACCCCTCTTTCGTTTGGTGCCCTTATGAAGATACCCCTCCATGCCGTTTCTGTCCGGTCAAAGGGGTTTGAGCGTCAGATTGATGTTTTCTCGACATAGTTGCCTTGTGTGCATATGCCACTAACATGTCGGACCTTCCCTTAGAAAAAAAAACCTCTCTCTTACAGGTGGACCCCACCATGAAAACTCTCTCTCTCTCTCTCAACAAAAAATAAAACATATTTAATTAAAGAGATGGGGCCTACTGTCATAGACTCAGGGCTTAACTAAAAAGAGTTTTAAAAAGGGCTTAACTAAACAGAGGCTAATCTGCCATGTCGGAAACTGGTGGTTAAGCCGTCGGCGAGCACATAACGTGTCGAAGGACCTCGGGCCACCTCCTCCGGCAACCAAATGGACGGTGGTGTGGCGCGTTGACTATAGCGCGCATCCATCGGGGGTTGTGGGGCTGCCGTGGTGGACTGAATCATAGCCAGCAGTGAGGGTTTGCGGCGGAGCATGCACGGGCTTGACGAAGAAGTCGCAACGGGCCACAGGCTAGCAGGTTGAGCAGCTTGGAGGCATCCTGGGAGCTCCAGGAGCATGCCGGACAACAAAACGGTGTAACTCGAGCTCGAGGTGCTCGGGTTCTTCGTCAATGATGGACGACGTCTTTGGAGCTCGCGGGGAACGGCGCTATGACACGACAAAGAGCAAAGGAAAAGAGGGGGAAACAGGCAGTGGATCACGACGGTTCTGATGGGCAGGCCGACGGGGTTGGGGGAGCTCTGATGACGGCGGATCGGCGATGGAAACCTTCGGCAGCAGGCGATGAAGACGGCAATAAGGACGATGATGCGGTTCTTTCCGGCTCATGGGCCTCATCGTGGAGACGTGTCGGAGCTCGCGGAGCTTTTGGACATGGTTAGACGGCGTGGGGAATACGGTGGCTATGCGGATGGCGATGGCGCGCGCGGCCTCCACACGCCCTCGTGCTTCCATGCATGGGCTTGAAGGTGATGACGGGCAGCAGTGGTGGGTTGGGTTGGCTACATGGGCCGACTACAGGTAAGGTTCTCCCTGCCTTCTTTTTTCTTTTGTTTCATTTTTTTATTTTCTTCACGAGGGGTAAAAATGTTCAAAAAATGTCGCGTAGATGGTCAAAGTCCTTTGACCGGACAGAAATGCCACAAAAAAGTATTTTGATAAGGGCACCAGATGGAATAGGGGCATAGTTGAGCACTGTTTTTATTTAGGGGTAAAACATCATCTCATGTTCCCCCGGAAAAAGTGAGCTAGAGGATATTATGTTATTCAAGGTAGAGGATACATGCCTGGACAGTCGGAGAAGAAGAACTGGGCACGTACTACCTCCGTCCTGGATTATCAGGCACTCTAGTATTTTGAGCCAAACTTTGACCATTGATATGAGTTAATAAATTATAAATTATGTTCTACAAAAGGTACACTATTGGATTTGTATTTGGAAGAGCTTTCCAATGGTATAATTTTTGTGACATATAGTTTATATTTTATTAATTAAATTTGTTGGTCAAACTTTAGCATGAAATAAAAGGGGTCTAATAAACCCAGACGGAGATAGTACGTACCAGTGCAAGATTCTTGCCGGTGACCATGCCGATACAAGTGGATAGATACTGATTGAGAACCGCGGACAAGTTGAAGAGCAGCACCAGTATCACGAGGTCGTAGCCAAATCGAGCCCCGGAATCAACCGCGGCCACCCACTTGCCGAGATCGATGTACCCCACCGAGATCAGCAGGGTCGTCCCAAGGGTATGGGAAACATGATGCCGGCCATCTCCACCAGCCAGGGACTCGATGCCGCGCACAGCTTCCATGGCGCCCGGCCGCCGCAGAAAGACGGAGTTAGGACTTCGGACACAGGATGCAAACAGTAGCGTAGTGAGTAGTGACTGAAGACATAGACAGCGAACAAGAGGAGAAGAGGTCATTACCTTGAGCTTCGGTGGGAGCAGACGTGTTCTTCTGCCGAGAGGGACGGTTTGAGTGTGATGGTGTGGAAGGGAAGCCCTGTAATGGCGTGAGAGGAAGAAGGAAGGAAGAGGATAAGGCCGGAGGCTGGAGGCAAATTAAGCGGTGAGGGTATTTCTTGTACCTTGCGCCTGAATGCATCTGTTGGGCCGTTTCCACGACTGGATCGAGCAGTACAGTTTTTGCCGCTAGAAACCTGCAAGCCAACTGGGAAGCAACCATTTCGTAGGGAGGTGCCTGACAAGTTATGCTTTCAGTAGAGTCTAGGGTGTATGGGAGGGACACATTTGACGCAGCCTATTTGCTCACCTAAGGGGCAGGGGAATGGGATGGACCTTTAATTGATGACATATTTCATTTTCATTCATCCATGAACACTTTCCTTTGAAGCTGCAATAAAAGGTAGAAAGTCTCGCAGCAATGCGCAGGATACCACCTAGTTATACTAGTACGTAATAGTTTGCTACTTTGCTTCGAGTTTCCAAAAAAATTGTAAACAGGAAGACAACTCTACTCTATTTGCTTATGTTGCCAACTAATAAGTGACTATCCGTTAGCACATTGACTGAGAAAATCATCAAATCAAAATCACATCTCTAAAGACTTTGGATTAACATATAATTATCTTTGAACCAAACTCACCACAGAACGCAGTTAAATGTTATTAAAGTCGCACTTGCAGTACATCATGAGGCTGAGTGGTACTAGATGAGTGTGATACATAAACTTTTCAAGAACCTGAAAATTAGGAAACAAAAAAAATAGAACATGAGCGCGAAAATACATAGCTGAACATGGTTCCACTTGCACCCAAATGAATTGTATATTCCAAAAATACTAGATTTTTTTTTTGAATTTTTGGGATATGAAACTTGGTTGACCGTTCTACTCAAGTGTACATTTTCACAAAGAAATGACATCCGTGGTACTCTTAGTGAAGAAAATATAATCGGAACCATACAAATACAATCGGGATCATACTATTCATCAAACAATGTCTTTTAATATAATTTTGATCTTGTCATTTTTGCTCCGGATACCGCGGAAGTCATTTCTTGGTGAAACATCATGCGCAAGTATACCATTTATTTATGTTTTAAAAAATCAGGTTTTTTTGAATTTACTATTCATAGTTGTGTGCGTGTTGATTTTTCGTTTATTTTTTAATTTACTATCCATAAGGGGTGTGCGTTGAACCATGTTTATCAAATTCCTGTCCAACAATAGTGTTCCTAAAAGAAATAAGTAAGAACTAGTGCATATGTCTGATAGTTTGAAACACCATTACTGCTTATACAACTTTTTTTTTTTTGCGGGTATGCTTATACAACATCTTGACAAAGGATGACATGGCGACACTAGCTCCAGCTAACTAGCTAGCTACCATGTACTTGACAAAAGATGATGTTAAACCAGAGAGTCCTCGGACATCACAGTAAATATCATGAAGTGGAAATAAATAATATGTTGTAGAGTATGGTAAGCAGTTCACCAAGTTGCACACACAAAAAAAAACCATTCACCAGCCTGGAGGACACGGTCTTCTCAGGTGGTGCCTCAGCGACGTGGCAAGGGGTGGTACATGGTCTTGATCTCTTGAAAACAGGACTTGTTTGGCGTGTGGGGAATGGGAACTCCATCAAAATTTGGCGCGATCGCTGGTTCCCAAGCAATGGCAGCGGCAGACCAGTGACACCGCAGGGTTGCTGTCGTCTCCGCCGGGTGAGTGACCTGCTGGACAACCATGGCGCTTGGCGTATGGATGTGGTTCGGGAGACATTTTTTCCGGTAGACACGGAGGAGATAGCCAAGATCAAAACATCACTGAGGATGGGAGACGACATCCTTGCATGGGGTCCAGAACGCAATGGATGCTTTTCAGTGCGGAGCGCTTATCGACTTGCTTTGGAGGATCATCTTCAATCTTCTTCAGTCGCCGCGAGCAGGGCACTGGACGGGTGACGAGCCGTCTGGGCTATTATTTGGAGGTGCCATTCTCCTCCCAAGGTTCGAACCTTTACCTGGTGGTTGATTACTAATTGTTTGCCCTCTTGGGTAAATAAAAAACGTCGAGGACTGGAGGTATCTGATCAATGCCCTCTCTGCGCTATGGAGCCAGAGGACACGTTTCATGCCTTTTGCAGGTGCCCGAGGGCGGTGGCATTATGGCAAGCTATGGCTGAGAGATGGAGGATTCCAGCTGCGTCGTTGTTCCAGAGGACGGGCTCGGAGTGGCTCGCCCAAACTCTCTGCGACCCTCCTGACATGGAGAGGATGGAACTCCTCATGACTCTATGGCGTTGCTGGCACATACGTAACGAGATGACACATCACAAGCAGCCGCCCACGGTCGAGGCCTCCAAAAGGTTCCTCCTCAGCTATGTCGACTCGCTTGTGGGCATACAAAATAACCCAAGTGCAGATCCACTGAAGGCCAAGCAAGTGGTCGATACAGTGGTGCAAACCAAACCCACATCACATGCTCCTATTGCGGTTGTGGCCGCAACTTCGATGGACACTTCCGCCTGCAGGCTGGATAAAACTCAACGTCGACGGCTCATTCTGTGCATCTACCAGTACAGCTGGAGCGGGTATGATTCTGCGCGATAGTGCCGGCGAGATCATATTCTCCTCATGCAGAGAACTGAGGTCATGTGCGGAACCCCTAGAGGCCGAACTGCTTGCGTGTATGGAGGGTCCTGTTACTCCATGCTTTTGGACCAGATTAAGAGGCTCATGGGAGAAGGGAGATTAGTTAAGCTAGTGCATGTACGTAGAGAGCAGAATGGCATAAGCCATTACCTTGCTTCCTTTGGTAGAACTGAATGTCACACCGTCGTGTGGCTGGGTTCAGGTCCTGGTGATATCCCTGACCTTTGTAAGAATGAACTGGCTCCTGAGTGATCAATAATAATCATTTTTCACCCGCAAAAAAAAAAATAGAATTCTCTTTTTGGTGAAACTTCATATGCGAGTACTGGTCGTGTATGTTAAAAAAATCCATTTTTTTATTTCATGTATTTGTTAATAATTTACTATTCATAAGGGTGCGTGTGAAACCATGTTCACCAAATTCCTGTCCAACATGAGTGTTCCAAAAAAAATAAGTACGAAGTACCACATATTTTTGATAGTTCGAAACACCATTATTGTTTATAGCACATCTCGACCCAGGATGACTTGGTGGCACTAGCTCCAGCTAACTAGCTAGCTACCATGTACTTTGAAAAAATATGAGGTCAAACCAGAGAGTCCTCGGACATTACAGTAAATATGATGAAGTAGAAATAAATAATATATGGTAGAGTATGGTACAAAACAAACCATTCAGCAGCTTTGATCAGAAGGGGCATGGGAAACAACCATTTCGTACGGGAGTGCACGACAACTTATGTTTTCAGTAGGGTCTAGGGTGTATGGGACACATGTGATGTGACCCAGAAGGACCTTCGCAGCCTACTTGCTAACCTAAGGACTTATTGAGGGACTAAGAAGTAGTGCATATTTCTGACAGTTTGAAACACAAATACTGCTTATACAACGTCTCGACACAGGATGACTTGGTGACACTAGCTCCAGCTAACTAGCCAGCTAGCATGTAATTGACAAAAGATGAAGTCAAACCAGAGAGTCCTCCGACATCACAGTAAATATCATGAAGTAGAAATACATAATATGTTGTGCAGTATGGTAAGCAGTTCGCCGAGTTGCACAAAATAAACCGTCCACCAGCTTTGATCAGAAGGGCCATGGGGGTAGGCTGGGTAGGGTAGGAAAGAGTTGATGGCAATGAAGTTCCATGAATTCGACAAGATCCTCCGTTGTCGCCTCATCTTCTTCAGCCATCTTCTTCATCTGCTCCTTCATGGACATCAACCTAGCGTTAGCCAGTGCCACGTGTACAGTCGCCACGCTTTCTATCGATGCCCCAATCTCAGCAAACTTAGATTCATAATACCCATGTACTTCCTACACAGACAAGTTAATTGGGCAAAAGAAGAACCTGTGAGATATAATCAACATCCAGCAAAAGGAATCTATTCAACATGTTACAACTGAGCATCGCAATTGAATTCTTAATGTCCCTTCAGCAACCAACCAAAGATAAGGCGGTTTACAGGACATTGCTTGGTTGAGTGGTTTTAGAATGGGGACACAAACATAACAAATGAAGTCCCAACCATGATAGTTTGCATCACTACATATTAACACATGATGGGCTTAATATCTAGAAAAACAAATGAAAAATTTATGTCAATGCCGCTAGTCGATTCTGCAATTCTGCTTATGCCACTGCTTTTGTCTAATTAGCAAAATGCCATTATTCCGTTGAAACTACATGCATCTTTGCCACTGACATCTCAATCTCATGTTGGACATTATCTTCCATTTTAGGAAACAGGCTTCTGTCCTGCTTTATAGATAGGTAAACGATTCTAATTGGTCGGCCGGCCAAAGCTTCGGCCGGTCGACTCGCTTGTCACGTGCGCAGCACTCGCGTACGCGAGCCACGTCGTCTCCGTGGGCCCACACAACTGCCACTTAAGTATCTTTTCTCCCTTGCCAGATGTTTCGACACAGGAACCGTCCCCCTTCCTGATCCTTTCGTCCGTCGCCGCTTCGCCACTGCTACTACCGCTCCTTCGCCCGGTCGTCCATTCCCCAATAGCTACTGCACGGACGTGCCCCCATGAAGCCTACCATCGTCATGTGTGCCACCGCGATCGCCGCGGTGGTGGCTGAAAGAGGTCAACACGCAGAGCTACAACCAGCATAAAAAGAAGCTACAATTGGGCACTGCGCCGGGCGATACGCTGTTAGCGCCGATGCTCGAACCAAAGTAGTGTCCAACAGATCACCGCCCATGCGTGTAGTACAACGACGGTCGTCACTTTTTTTGTGCTTCAACCAACCGTTGAAAAAGCTGCAACCGGCCATCGGAAAAGCTGCAAACGGCCATCGAAAAGATGCGACGACGGCAACCGGCGGGGATGCAATGGTTCTGGAACCAAGGAAGCCTGATTCTAGAACCAGTGGTGTCTTTTTGCTACGATGGCGGTAATATTTGCTGGAACGATGATGGGTTTTGCTTGCACCGGCGGTGGTTTTCACTGTGATGGCCTTGATTTTTGCTGAAATTGTTGATTCGTTTTTGCTGGAATTAGTGATTCGTTTTGCTGGAACTAGCAAATGAGGATGATGGGATGAAGGTTTTTGTTGGGACCGATGGTGGTTTTTGCTGTGACCGGCTGCTTTTTTTTTTGCACGAACCAACATTTCTTTTTATTGGAACCAGCAGATGGGGGTGACGGGATGCTGGAGGCGGCACACATTGTGACCTTCAACCGGCGATGCCCGGCGTCGTCGATGTTGAACCGGGACAGACAATGCTTCGATGGCAACGGTGGGGGGGTGGAGTAACACACGCAATTGCTGCAACGACAAGGGGCAGGCTCTACATCAGTGAGACAATGTGTGCTCTGATGCCTCCAGTAGCAAGATTGAAACGGCAACATGAGCGACCGAGAGCTACAACTAACAGCGGAGGCTAGGAGCGCCATAACGATGGCGCTGCCAAGAACAAAGGCGACGATCACAGTCGATCCAGCCGTAATGAAGGAGATGATAAGGCGAAATCCAACCAAATGGCCATGCGAAGACCGTTTGAAATTTTGGCCGGTCGACCGGTGCCCAGCGGCCATTGGTATATAAAGCACAAACCAAAGTACATGGCCGAACGATACTAGCTACCAAGGAGGCCCTCATGCAGAACGAATCATGGGATAACCAGACAACACAGACACACGCGACTACATTGCCGAGAACTAATACAGGAAGGCCTAGATAGAATGCCATGATAGGTCCTAGAAAACCTAAGCTCCACGATAACGCCTTCAGGAGGGAAAATGGCGCAAAGCGTCGCCTCCACACGGCACCAAGGACATCAACGATGAGCACAGACCTGTAGATCTATATCCGGGCGCCACCATTGTCATCAATAGGGTGTGATCCCGAGCCCCCCGCCACTACACCTCTTGCCGCCCACACGACCTTGAGGCATAGCCACCACCACCGCCAGGATGCCCGCCGAAGAGAGAAATATGCGGACCGCCACCAAGGGTAGCCTCCCCGGCATCCAAGAATCAAGGCTCCACCAACCATCCACAACCCAGCACACGAACCATGGTAGGAAGAGAAAAAGTCACTTCCTTCCACTCCTCGCCTGTCATCAGCCACCAAGTCAACATACAAGCCTCCACAGTAGGAAGCGTCGACACCCGCGGCTCCATCTAGCCTAGTTGGATGGGAGGAAACACTACCCAGTTACCGCTGATGGCCGTCGTCAAGCAACCCTTGTACATAGTCCACCGGCCATGGCTCGAGCGAGCTCACGCAACGCCATGCTCATGGCTATCGACATCAATCCAACGACAACATAGTTTCACCAGGACACCTCATGTCTCCCAAGGGAGCCTGCACGCCATAACACCGGTGCAGCCTGCCTGAGCACGCCGGAGCACAACGTCACACCGCCACCATAGCATCCGCCCGCAGCCCAGTCTCACCCGTTGCACCCAATACCGGCGCTGCACACCCGCCCGCATGTGCGTCGGGATGCCGCCGTCCACCTCCAAGGACCATAATGGATATGGGTTGGATCACCGGCCACCCTCGCTCCACACGTACTGCACCCAATTACCACACACACCATGCACCGTCCCACCCAGGCGCATCCAAAGTGGTGCCCAGGCAGCTCTCATCGCCCGCATCCAATCCAGATCTGGCAGAACCATATCGAGCCGCCATGGCCACCGACCACGCACCATCCAGGCAAGGGCGATGATGGCTCCATGTAAGAGGACATCACCAACCAGGCCCGCCACCACCCGAGCACCGTCGGGCCGCGACACATTCCGCCGCAAGGAACACCACCACCATGGGCATCTCCCCGGAGACCACAACAGAGAACACGTGTGCCCCGCCAACACGTTCCCCACCACTACCATGGCTTCGCTGGCAACTCCTGAGGTGGTCGCGGCTAGAATTCCTCCATGTCGCTAGATTCGGGTGACGCTGGGGACAGTATAGCATTTTTCTTATCTTCCATTTCTTCGTTAGTGCGACATGTATTGACGAAAATAACTCCATTAATGGTGTTGTCCCAAAGTGTTGTGAAAGATAAATTGATCGAGCAACTAGACGATGGTGGAGATCGACTGCGCTGACGGTGGGGAAAATGCCCCAATTTGGATACTAGTATGCAGGGAACATGACGATAGCAGGGTCATCTTCCTCGTGACTAGATGTGCGTACTGCTCTAAAGCAATGGCCTAAAAGCAACAGCAGTGCCAAAAAGCAAAGGCATTTTCATAAATAGCTGAAATGGAAAGGCATAGTGAAAATTGCACAGGAGATTAGTATCACTGACATGATTTTCTCATCACTATTAATGTCTAGTGTAAAAATTATGTTCACAAAGTATAACTTTTGTTGTTAAGACATACGGTATTGAAAAACAATCTGAACACTTTATCAACTGAAAGCTATCGTGGATCAAGTATACAGTTTGAGCACATTTATAATGCTGAATACATGTCATAACTATCAGGTCATATTTTCTTTTATGGCATGGATTAATACAGGTGCTGTCGCCATGGCAAAGTCAATCTTTTTTGAGGGTTGGCAAAGTCAAATGCTACAACCGACATAGCACAAGTGTGTGGGCCAGCAGTTAATGGATTAGAATAGGAGCTGATCCGGACTGGTGATAGAGGCAACTATTGTTTCTACTATAAGAGATGCCAGATAAAGCAATGATCCACAATGCAACACCCTATGAGAGTAGAACAGAAAAAAAGAATCAGAACCTGACAAAATGGCGCATGGAGGTTGATAGGCATGGCTTCAAATCCTTCCCCGCATTGAGGGCACTGATTAGAATGATAAATATTCGTGCATAAGATTAGCAATTTCATGTGCACATATCATCATGATTCGTGAAATCTATTAATATGACGTATTTATCCAATAATGCATGTTACCTTTACACTCCTATTATCAGAAAGCTGGTACTTGACCCACCTTATGAGGCATGACCAGCCGTAGACATGTCCACAAGGAATGCAACTGCATGTGGGAGATAGGAGATGATCTAGAGCAGCCGCATTTATGCGTACATGTGTAAAATCTAGCACCAAGAAAAATAGAAGAAAAAATGCCTCATCTTATCACCAAGACACAAAATACAACAAGCACCATGAAAGGTCCAACAAAGCTCTACCAGCAGCAGCTTGGTGTCGTACACTAAGTGATCGTCTGCCGCTACCTCCTCAGAACCTCAACCCAACCTTCGTAAACTACATACACTGAGATCACCTAACTCAATTATGTCACGTGAATAATGAATTCATGATCTGCAATAATTCAACTAGAGGAAAGAGATTAAGCCAAAATTGCAACTATGCCCTATAGTAGTTGTCTAGTTGATGGTGAGAAAGAAACATTCTCACAAATCCATTGGCTAAAGATAATCTATCTTAAAATTAAATCTTAACTATTACTCAAAACACAAGTGGTGTTCTTTTCAATGAGAAAAACATATCACAAAAATAATGGAATGTAAAAGGTGGTACATTATAAAAAAATGAATGTACATCCACTAGTAGGAGTAGTTAATTACTGTGATGACCCACATGTGATGGCTACTACGTATACTGTGATGTTCACATTTCAATCCCAACATGGGGAAGATATAACCAAAGTATGGCATCTCGAAATAGGCTTTCACCCCACTTTACGTATAAACCAACATCCGAATGGAGTACGCAGCCAAATGATACAAGATGGTGAGGCATCCCACACAACACCGATCATAGGATAACCGGATCATGCAATGCAACCGGAAAAGAAAATTGGAAGAAATGAATACAATGTCGCACTACGCCCTAACACACCTAAGCTCCACGACCAAACCCTCAGGAGAAATATCGGCGCAAAGCATCGCTGCTCTCGAATCCAGAATGGACAAGGGTCTTCACCCGGAACCCTAACACAGATAGGCGCACCTCGACAATGTCTCGAGGAAGAGAACGGCGCCCTCGAGCATCACCGTCATCGGTGCCAAGGCACTGAGCTTTCACTCAGTAGCTCCCTGTGCCACCACAAGGTCTTCAAGGAAAACTCGACGAGACCAGCTCCCTACGTCCAGGTCGGGGGGTCGTCCCTGAAAACGAACGCCCGAGCCGCCCACCGCTGCACCTCTCACCGCCCACACAACCAAGAGGGATAACCACCACCAACAACATGGAGTCCACTGGAGATCCATCCATGTGGACCTCCATCCAGAGCCGCCTCTCTGGCATCCATGTCTGAGAAACTGCCAATGATCCCCAACGCAGCATCCCAACCACGGTAGAAAGAGTGAAAGGAGACTCCTTTCACTCCTAGCCCGGAAATAGTCCCGGAGCCTGGATAGACACCTCCACTGTAGGAGGCGTCCACTCCTGCATCTCCCGTCAGCCTCGGTGTCTGGGGGGAACATGGCCCTGTGACAACCAACGACTGTTGCCAAGCAAGCTCACACAACATCATGATTGTTGCCGCGGAAGCTGAGTTGGTCGACCGTTCAGTGGTATCCCAACAACCACCGACGACCACCGCATCCGCGAGGAGAAAGACCTCGTCACTCGCGAGCACCACCCGGACCATGCCTAACCCCGCCTACCGGGAGCGAGAGCTCCGACCCTCCTTGGGTCCAAAGCAGTCCACCCAAGCGCGAGCCCTAAATCCAGAACAACCACCACCAAGCAAGCCGCTGGTGCCGGTCGTCTGACACAAGGCCGGCGACATGCATTGCTAGCCCTTCACCAGGAGAAGGGGGGCGACCGCCATGCCCCTATGCCACCAACAACGAAACTGCAACCACCACAGTACCATCGCACCAGCCACCAGCCCACAACCCCCGCATCTACACCACCGGACGCAGGCCACCACCGCCAAAGCCGCAACACCCACGTCATGGTAGACAAATGGTTCATTCAGTAGTATGTACCCAAAGAAAAAATAAACCGATAGTTGATACTATCTTCCTCACCAGATGTGATGCTGTCCAGTGGACGTCCAAGGTTCCATACAGATGGAGCAGGTTGGCTTTGCTACTGTCTTGGTCTCGACATGTTCACCACCCTCGGCCACAGCCTCCATATTCGTACTCGGCAACATCCCATTTGCTTCTTTGTTGGACTCATTGACATTATAGTTCTCAGAGTTGCCACTGTCACCAAAGTGTCTGTTACCCACTTCCTCAACCTCTTGTCTATATGAGCCATCGGTCACCTCACCCGAAACTAATGCGGTATTGTTCACCTCGATGCCTCTGCCACCCTGTTCATCGACTTCCACAACATGGTTATACGGTCCCTCTCTGGCCACTATTTCGACATCTCCAAGCTCCACGCTGTCCATACCAGATGTTGGCGCAGACGGGAATAAGCAGGACACACGAATTATAAGGTGAGAGCAATTCTGCTCCAGGAACTCTATCACGTCGTTCGGTACCATCTTTTCTTGTTCAGCCATCTTCTTCAATTGCTCCTTCATTAACATCAAGTTAGACTTAGCCATTGTCATTTTTTCATTCACTATTCCCTCTATCTGAGCCACCCGTACTGTAAACAGTTGCTGCATCTCATCAGATGTAGAATCACTGGATGGTTCATCAGCAACATTATACTCTGGATGTTCCCTACTTAATGCAACAAATATAGGCTCGTAGAACGCTTGAATTTCCTGCAGTGGCAAGTCAATTGAGCAAAAGATGAATTTGTGAGATATAATCAATATTGAAACTATAGGAACGTCCTAAGAATGGTAGTAGTTATCATAAAAAATCTTGATTCATGTGGAAAATGTTACAGTTGATTATATGTTTAGAGCACTGTTCTTCAATGTCTAGTTACCAAATCAAAAAATGAAGTAATTTATTTTTTTCATTACTACTAAGTACTAACTAGTCAGGGAGAAATCTTCAAATGCAATATCAAGACATCCAACATGAAAAAAAGATGAATCCGACCTCCTTTTCCACAAAAAAACACAGAATGGTGAAAAGATCAACAAGTCATTTTAGGCTACAAAAAGGACAAAAGTGCCGCAACTATATGTGTTGGACAACAGTATCAACCCAAGCACACCCGATTTCTACAACGGCTCATTCTGCTCCAGCACCAGTCGCCACGGTCACCACAGCCCATGCGCTCACCTAGTGCACGTTGTGCTGGCCCCTCAAGCCTAACACGCTCTATTGTAAGTTGTAACTATCTGATATACACGTATATAATGCATTGCCTTATAATGATAATGTATTCAGAGAATTCACAATTCTTCGATATGGGGCAAAGAAAGATATGCTAGTTTCCCACTAGGCTTAGCAGCGAATACTTGCATTTTCTGTAATAAATTTATTTGTATAACTATGCCCACATGCAACAAGTGAAATCCACCCTTGCTTAGAGGGGACTGTATATAGATGTATCACTTAATTTTTCTATTTTAAATGAAATACACCACTACTCCACCAACATGATTTTGTACCAAAGAGAAACTAAATGTTGTTTAGGTCAAAAGTTTTCATATGTAATCAGAACTCAAAGTGAGAGAGCAAGGACTGTGAGAAAAGCATTGTAGGCCCGATTCTTCTCCATCGCAGA
Source organism: Triticum timopheevii (assembly GCA_963921465.1). NCBI lineage: Eukaryota > Viridiplantae > Streptophyta > Magnoliopsida > Poales > Poaceae > Triticum > Triticum timopheevii. Next base: position 631,560,001 of record OY997268.1, on the reverse strand, counting down.
TTAGGTTTCTGCTTCAAATCAAGTTACATACACGTTACCAATATATTCCTGCTGTAAGCTGTACAGGATGAGTGGAAACTATTTTTAATTGCCTAGATTATGAAGATTCAAGACTGCTATCGTGCATCCGTATTTTTTTCCGCAAAGGTTATTAACGTAAAAATTTGGTGCATCATGCTGATCTACTTTTGTTTGTTTCCTTGCCAGTTTCAATGAGAAAGTAGACTAAGCAGAGTGATGTTAGGAAAACTATCGTTTCTACTGTTAGAGACCCACAAAACAGTGAAGGAAAATATGAAAGTTTTAAGATGTTTTACAATGCTCCGCCTTACCACACTAAAGGTAATGCAATTTTAAATATGAGCAGTTGATTGATAGGCCAGTCCAGATAAATAAAATTATTAAGGAAATTATCTATGCCTTAATAAGTTGTACATGAAATAGCATATATTAATCAGAATGTCCTTCCATATTGAGTAGGTGACTGATACCAATAAAAATTGGTTGGGACTGAGGTCAAAATCGATCACACAATTTAAAGGCCAACTTCTGAACTTTGGCCAAACAGGTACACATTTTATTACGTTCTATATATTTAATCCTTGATAATTAACAACAAATATCAAATAGTGCATTCTTTTAAAGTTCAGATGCATTGTTTCAATTTATTTATTTTCGAAACAGATTAAACTACAATTAATTCGGATATTAAATAAACTATCAAATTCAAAAATTGATCTGTGTTAGCCTCAGCAACATGTAAAGATAATTAGATATGCAAAATGGATCGTCATAAAAAGAAGCTTAATACACGATAACCACTTTAGATTTGAACTTCTTACATAGAGAGAGATAAATCAACTTCCTACATCTAAAGTGTATATCTATAAACATGAACTCGGAACATCTCTATGGAGATGTACAATGGATGAAAGAAACAGAACCTCTGGACTGCAGCAACCCTCCAACATGTTCTCTGGTGTGTAGAGGTTGACGATAAGCTTCTCCACAAATTCTTTGTCACACTAAGGGCACTGATTAGAAAGAACAACATTGATGCATAAGTTGAGCAATTCGATGCAGGTATCTTCAATTGAAACTGTTCAGTGAGTATGTGCAGAAACACTCATGGTACCTTGGCACTCTGCTCGCCAGAACGACGCAACAACTCCTCGAGACATGATCGGCCATACACATGGCCACAAGGAATGCAACTGCATGTATGTATTAGATATATAGGAGATGATCAGTGATCCCTAATTCTCACTAGTCCCATAGTTGATACCTAACATGTAGGTGCATCTAACATGGAAAAATGGGAACGAATATGCCTAAACATAAAATAGGAAAACCCCACCATCAGAACAATGGTTCCCCACAAGAATAATAACAGATGCCGGCTTCTTCAGTATCCAATTAGCAGCGTTGTACATATGGCCCCCAAACCCAACACAGAGACGATACTGCGCTACTGGCCCCCATTCCATTACAGAGACGATAGACACTGTGCTAATCCTAAAGGAGACCGACATGGCTGATGGCTGCCCGCGAGGCCGCGCGACAGAGAAGACAAAAATTAGCAACGAGAATGCATGGGGCCGTGGGGGTGGAGGCCCTCGCTCACCAGATCCGATGCGGGCCGTCGCTGCTCCAAGGCACCATGCAGCCGGGGCAGATCGCCGCCTGGACCACACCGCCGGACGAATCGGCACCTCCGACGGCTCCCGCTGCGCCTGTAGTGTCCGCGGCGTGAGGACGCGGCGCGTCCACGTCGGCGGCCTCACCCATACGGAGCGAGGGCAGCGGGGACGACACTGGATGGAGCCGGAGTAGGAGCCACCGAGGATTCTCTGGGGTTTCGAATTCGGGAGGAGGGAGAGCGGGATGGGGATGAATAGGACAGGCGTCGTCTTTTGACTCCTGAGAGAAAGTAGTAGTCAACTCCTTCCTTCTTCACTAAGCTTTCGGCCAGAGTTGGGTAGGTGGGTATTAATTTCACTACAGTACTACTCCCTCTTTATCACAAAATATAAGAGTTATATTTTTTGCAACCATTGACTCGTAGCTAGACGCGTCCAATAACCAATCCTTTTAAGAATAAGAGAGTTTTATTGCATCAAGCATCTCCAATAGATGATATAAATGAATAAAATAATCACTTTTTACATCACCAACACCTAAAAACAAAGTTCCAACAGATTTAAAAAAAACATAACATATTGCAAAAGATGTGAAATACAACACTTGGAGATACAAATATACGTGACCCGCTGCCGCCTGATGTAAAACAGCCAGCCGTTCGCGAAGCCCCAGCTGCCATTGAGAAACTTCCCACCGCTCGCGGCTCACCCACCTACCTCCCGCCGCCGGCGATTTCTGCTTGGAAACACCACAATCGTTGCCCATCCGTCCATCCTTGACCCCCTGAGTATCCCCACCGTTAGTCCCACCGCCATAGTCGCCAACGACCAACCGATTTGGATCTGCCCCGCCAACATTTTTTTCGGGTGATTCCCCTGTTCGCAAGACCTCCGGCGGCGGTATGGCTCTAACAGCTCACGGCCGCCTTACGTGGTAGCACGCCCGCCATCGGAGCTAACAGTGGCAGCCACGTGACCACCGCATCCCTGTCAAGCGGGCGGTTCTTCAGTCCTTGCCGCCAGTGTTGCGTCGCCGGAAGCAGAGTGCTCCGGCAGCCACTAGCCATCCAAAAGCCGTTGAAGCAGTCATCGCCCAGCCCCGACGGCCTACGTGACTAGCATCAAGGCTTCGACCAGCGGTCGGGCGGTTTCTTCCACCTCACACACAACGTGTTCGACAAAATTCCGGCAACCACGTAAACTAGGTGTTTATTTTTATCAGTGAAGATGTAGTTTGCAGGTGATTTCTGTATTGTAGATGAGCTCGTGCCACTCCTATTTCATGGACGATTCCTCGTCGGATGAGGAAATCGACTTGACCATAGAAAAGGACATTGCTATGCCAGTGGCGATGCACAAATGCACAAGAGGAAGAAGCCGAAGCACTGTGGTTCCGTGTTTGGCTGTGAGTTCATCCGAAGAGAATGGTTGAGGTGCATGAGAGGTTGACGCTCAACTATTTTGGTAAACCACCCATTTTTCCATAAAGGTACTTTCGTCGCCGGTTCAGGATGTCCAGGATTTTGTTCATCCACATTTGCAATTCCGTGAAGCAACAGGATCCAGCCTTTCAGCATTGTGCCGGTTTGCTTGGACACAACACTAAGGTCATTGTAGCTTTGCGCATGATGGTCTATGATGTTCAAGCAGACTACATTGATGACAGTTTGGCAATGTCAGAGAGCACTTCTATCTTGTATGTCAAACAATTTATAAATACTATGATAGATGTGTTTGGTCGAGAGTATTTGAGGGCATCCAATGCTCAGGACACTCGAAGGAGTCTGCATATTATGGTTGAGATGGATAGTGCGGAGGCAATGTTGATGCTGTGAGAACACTCGATAGATAGATCACAACATCGTACAGGGTAGGTGGAGAGGAGCAGATTAGCCGCTCTTGATGCTAGGGAGATTTTTTTTACTAATTGTAGTCGCCCGCAGAATAGTGTTAGTCATGAGCTGACCGCGTATGGCCGTACGTAGTACCCTCGTACCGCATTCTGCCTTACTGTCGGGTTGGAATTTGTTGTAAACTTGGATCTAGCTGAGAAGCCTCCTTGAGTAATGAAATCTCCTTTCCCCCTACAAAAAGAAAAACTATATATCATCTGTTGGAGATGGGTGTTTTCGATGATGTAAAAAGCACTTTTTGATAATATAAATTATTCTAGCACTTTTACATCTCCAAATATACATCATCTATCGGAAATGCTCTAATAGGGTTACATTCTAATGGCAGAAAGTCCACAATACACAATGAGGCCCCTAATGCAATCGCACAACAGTAGCTACTTCTGTACTACTATTATTATCCGATTGATCTGCTATCCTATTTTGATCTCGACAAAATATCTGAGGAACAGACTCCCTGTCCTTCATAAGTGCATTAGGCTGGTCGTAATGAGAGTAATATAGGTAGTATCATGCATATCAACTAAGCAACTTTGATGAGATGGCATAGAATTAAATGAAGAAAGAGAGTGTTGGGTATCATATCTTGATACCATATCATAATAAATGCTATGCTATTATGTGTTATGCATGACAATAAATAAGGTAATGTATAAAACTAATATATGATACTATGCATTAGTGTATATGATACTAATATTGGTGTATGATACTCACATAGCCTCTCAACGACTAGGTGTCCACACACCGAGGAAAGGCTATTACTTGACAACGTCTGTTAAGTTGAGCAGCGTTGCAAATGCATACATTTTTTGAGAACTTGTTTTGCTACCTTTTTGGCTGACCAAAAATCCTAACAATTTATGAACTAAGCGGTGCATAAATGGTTATGCTAAACCGTACATCTGGATTCAAATCTTAAACTTGACATGGGTGCTCATATTTTTCTGAATTTATTTCAGGCATTTTGATGTTATTCTTTGGCCATGCTTATTACCGGTCAGCCGATCCAAACCAAGATCCATGCAGGAGTAAGAATAAATTTGTAGATGTTCTTACAAAATTTGTTGTATGAATAAAGTATCAGATTTGTTAGAATAAATCCAAGGCACGTAGTCGATCATCCGAGGACCAAGCAATCACACAAACAAGACACCGAGATTTGTTAACGAGTTTCACCGACATGGCTACATCCCCGGGGCTTGACTATGGGCGCTCCTCCCCATGACATCGTCACAATACCGCACCGGTCGCCCTGGACGCCGGCACATCCCGCCGGCTTCCCCTGCGTTCTGTGCTATTATGTTGGCATATGTTACATCATGTGTCTACCTTCATTATATATGATAGGCCTAGGATACAAGTGTCCTACTAGGACACGACTCCATATCCTATCTAAACACAATACTACTCAGAGTATTACTGTAACCTACCTGGTACACAATATTCGACACAATTCCAACAAACTCCACCTTGGCGAATATTCTCCAGCACCTTGAATTCGTCAATGCGTCAAACTCCCATGTACATTGGAGTTGAGCTTATCCCATGAATACCCCTGGTACTCCAAAGACTCCATGTGACTCCCCCTGCAACTTGTAGTCCCTCCTTTTCTTGACCACAGTCAACACTCGAGCAAAATTAAGTTTCTTGTTACTCAAGTTCGTGCTCCCAACTTTCAGAGTATCCATCCAACGCCAGCACACACTGATCACTGACCTGCGTGAAAGTGAACAATTCACATATTGGGTATCACACATAAGAGTTACATGAACTCAACATCACCGCTCCTTTCTTGACCGCCTGAAACTTGAAGGAATTTCACCATTGCTTGTAGTCATCCCGAGTCAAATTCGCAGTTGTCTCACCGCATGTATGACCACCAGAGCCCTGTCCCATCTCCATGCCTCGTGCATACCTCACGCCTCGCCGCTATTACCGCGTCGAGCCTCCGCTGTCCTGGTCGAGTCTCAAGGGTCGTGAACCCACACCACTTAACCCCCACTGCAGAGTACCACTGATCATCACCGACCGATGACGAGTTTCACACTTCCATCAGACAACTCGGCTCCAGTCTGAATTACGTGTCACTCGCCTTTTTTGTCCCCGCTGAAATAGGCTTCGATTCTCTGGATCCTTACACCGTAGCCAATCCAGCTCCACCCTCAACATGACTCCATGGTAGATGATTAGTCCACCCCTGCGCCCCATCGACTCCAAGCTCTTATGTGCACCGTCTTGAATCAACCCTGCGCCATAGTCTTTTTGAAGTCACACAAGCCCTCAGGCCTGCGTCACGTGTTTCCACGTCCCAGAAGTTGATCACTATCAGCATCACGCTCCTAGGTCATCGTCGCCGATCCCACCACCGTCTTCTATACCAACCGACTTGCGTCAGTCCGTCAGACTAACAAGTCTGACCTAGCCGAAATTCCCCGACTCCAACCATCTGCGACTCCTCACAATCCTCATCATTAGTCCGGCTTGACATCTCGCAACGCCTTCAAGCATCCATATTGTGCCAAGAAACTTTCACCCTTGTCTGACATAACTCAAGGTTTTCAGTCATGTTGAACTTCCCCACCTCAAACATGATACCCAATGGCGCCACAGTTCTTTGTATGGCTAACCCTGCGAAAAATTATCTGAGCTTTCCTCACGTGATGCCCAAGTACACAAGCAAAACCTGACGTGGTACACCCTCATGTACTAACAGCAAACTCAAACCAGAAACCTTCTGGTCTTCACGTGTAGTAGCTCTGGTCTTGGCTCAACTCCAATGCGTAGCTCTTGCTTTTCATTGCCTTTTCCTTGCTGATGCACTTAATTTAGAGGCTGCCTTGATGTCGCGCGTCTATGTCTTGGCCCTGAGAAGAACACGTCTACTCCAGGGACTCGGTCCCTTTTATATTTCCAAACAAATCTCATGTGTAGGCTCAGCTCACACCCCTTGATCAGCATCTCCAGTGAAACAGCAGCACAGCCCGTTTACTGGCCCTTCCCTGTGTTGGAAATATGCCCTAGAGGCAATAATAAAATGGTTATTATTATATTTCCTTGTTCATGGTAATTGTCTATTGTTCATGCTATAATTGCATTGACCGAAAACCGTAATACATGTGTGAATACATAGACCGCAACATGTCCCTAGTGAGCCTCTAGCTGACTAGCTCGTTGATCAATAGATGGTTATGGTTTCCTGACCATGGACATTAGATGTCATTGATAATGGGATCACATCATTAGGAGAATGATGTGATGGACAAGACCCAATCCTAAGCATAGCACAAGATTGTGTAGTTCGTTTGCTAAAAGCTTTTCTAATGTCAAGTATCATTTTCTCAGACCATGAGATTGTGCAACTCCCGAATACCGTAGGAATGCTTTGGGTGTACCAAACGTCACAACGTAACTCGGTGTCTATAAAGGTACACTACAGGAATCTCCGAAAGTGTCTGTTTGGTTCGCACGAATCGAGACTGGGAGTTGTCACTCCGTATGACGGAGAGGTATCTCTGGGCCCACTCGGTAATGCATCATCATAATGAGCTCAATGTGACTAAGCAGTTAGTCACGAGATCATGCATTGTGGAACGAGTAAAGTGACTGCCGGTAACGAGATTGAACGAGGTATTGGGATACCGACGATCGAATCTCCGGCAAGTAACATACCGATTGACAAAGGGCATTATATACGGGATTGATTGAATCCCCGACATCGGGGTTCATCCGATGAGATCATGATGGAACATGTGGGAGACAACATGGGTATCTAGATCCCGCTGTTGGTTATTGGCCGGAGATCTGTCTTGGTCATGTCTGCATGATTCCCGAACCCGTAGGGTCTACACAAGGTTCGGTGATGCTAGAGTTGTTATGGGCATTAGTACGCGGTTACCGAATGTTGTTAGGAGTCCCGGATGAGATCCCAAACATCACGAGGAGTTCAAGAATGGTCCGGAGACAAAGATTTATATATGGGAAGTCCTATTCGGTCACCGGAAGTGTTCAGGGGTTTATCGGTATTGTACCGGGACCACCGAAAGGGTTCCGAGGGTCCACCGGGAGGGTCCACCTGCCCCGGAGGGCCCTATGGGTTGAGTACGGAGGGGAACCAGCCCCTAGGTGGGCTGGGCGCCAAACCCCCCTAGGGCCCATGCGCTTAGGGTTGGGGGGGGACCCTAAAGGGGGTGCCCCCTTGGCTTGGGGGGCAAGACTCCCCCCCTTGACCGCCGCCCCCCCCCCCCTCTAGATCCATCTGGAGGGGGCCGGCCCCCCTCTGCCTTGCCCCTATAAATAGAGGGGAGATGCGAGGGCTGCCGCACCCTTCCCATGGCACAGCCCTCTCCCTCCCCAACACCTCCTCCTCCGTAGTAGTGCTTGGCGAAGCCCTGCCGGAGAACTGCAAGCTCCACCACCACGCCATCGTGCTTCCGGAGCTCTCCCTCAACTTCTCCTCTCCCCTTGCTGGATCAAGAAGGAGGAGATGTCCCTGAGCTGTACGTGTGTTGAACTAGGAGGCGCCGTTCGTTCTGCGTTAGATCGGATCTTCCGTGATTTGAATCGCCGCGAATACGACTCCCTCATCCGCGTTCTAGTACGCTTCCATTTAGCGATCTTCAAAGGTATGAAAATGTGCATCCTCTCTCTCTCTCTTGTTGCTAGAATATCCTAGATTGATCTTGGTGTTCGTAGGAAAATTTTGAATTATTGCTACGTTCTCCTACAGTGGCATCATGAGCTAGGTCTATGCGTAGATTCTATGCACGAGTAGAACACAAGTAGTTGTGGGCGTTGGTTTGTTCAATATGCTTACTTTTACTAGTCTTATCTTGATTTGGCGGCATTCTGGAATGAAGCGGCCCGGCCGACCTTACACGTACGCTTACGTGAGACAGGTTCCACCGACTGACATGCACTTGTTGCATAAGGTGGCTAGCGGGTGCCAGTCTCTCCCAGTTTAGTCGGATCGGATTCGATGAAAAGGGTCCTTATGAAGGGTAAAGCAATTGCCATATCACCGTTGTGGCTTTTGCGTAGGTAAGAAACGTTCTTGCTAGAAACCCATAGCAGCCACGTAAAACATGCAACAACAATTAGAGGATGTCTAACTTGTTTTTGCAGGGTATGCTATGTGATGTGATATAGCCAAAAGAATGTGATGAATGATATATGTGATGTATGAGATTGATCATGTTATTGTAATAGGAATCACGACTTGCATGTCGATGAGTATGACAACCGCCAGGAGCCATAGGAGTTGACTTAATTTATTGTATGACCTGCGTGTCATTGAAAACGCCATGTAATTACTTTACTTTATTGCTAATCGTTAGCCATAGTAGTAGACGTAATAGTTGGCGAGACAACTGCATGAAGACACGATGATGGAGTTCATGGTGTCATGCCGGTAACGAAGGTGATCATGCCGCACCTCATAGATGAAGATCAAAGGCGCAAAATGATATTGGCCATATCATGTCACTTTATGATTTGCATATGATGTTTGTCATGTTTACATCTTATTTGCTTAGAACGACGGTAGCATAAATAAGATGATCCCTCATTAAAAATTTCAAGAAAGTGTTCCCCCTAACTATGCACCGTTGCGAAAGTTCGTTGTTTCGAAGCACCATGTGATGATCGGGTGTGACAGGTCCTAACGTTCGCAAATAACGGGTGTAAGCCAGATTTACACATGCAAAACACTTATGTTGACTTGACGAGCCTAGCATGTGCAGACATGGCCTCTAAACACAAGAGACCGAAAGGTCGAACATGAGTTGTATAGTAGATACAATCAACATGAAGATGTTCACCGATGATGACTAGTCTGTCTCACGTGACGATCGGACACTGCCTAGTTGACTCGGATCATGTATCACTTAGATGATTAGAGGGATGTCTATCTGAGTGGGAGTTCATTAAATAATTTGATTAGATGAACCTAATTATCATGAACATAGTCTAACATATCTTTGCAATATGTCTTATAGATCAAATGGCCCACGCTAATGTTGCCCTCAACTTCAACGCGTTCCTAGAGAAAACCAAGCTGAAAGACGATGGTAGCAACTATACGGACTGGGTCCGGAACTTGAGGATCATCCTCATAGCTGCCAAGAAAGCATATGTCCTAGAAGCACCGCTAGGTGAAGCACCCATTTTTCCAGCAACTCAAGATGTTATGAACGACTGGCAGTCATGCAGTGATGATTACTCCCTGGTCTAGTGCGGCATGCTTTACAGCTTAGAACCGGGGCTCCAAAAGTGTTTTGATTAGCACGGAGGATATGAAATATTCCAAGAGGTGAAAATGGTTTTACAAGCTCATGCCCAGGTCGAGAGATATGAAGTGTCTGACAAGTTCTATAGTTGTAAGATGGAGGAAAACAGTTCTGTCAGTGAGCATATACTCACTATGTCCGGGTTACACAACCATTTGTCTCAGTTGGGAGTTAATCTCCCAGATGACTCGGTCATTGACAGGATCCTCCAGTCGCTCCCACCTAGCTACAAGATCTTTGTGATAAACTACAATATGCAGGGGATGGAGAAGTCCATTCCTGAGTTGTATTCAATGCTGAAATCAGCGGAGGTGGAAATCAAAAAGGAACATCAAGTGTTGATGGTGAATAAGACCACTAGTTTCAAGAAAGACAAGGGTAAAAAGAACTTCAAGAAGGACGGCAAGAGAGTTGCCGCGCCCGGTAAATCAGTTGCCGGAAAGAAGCCAAACAATGGACCCAAGCCCGAGACTCAGTGCTTTTATTGCAAGGGAAATGGTCAGTGGAAGCGGAACTGCCCCAAATACTTAGCAGACAAGAAGGCCGGCAACACCAAACGTATATGTGATATACATGTTATTGATGTGTACCTTACCAGTACTTGTAGTAGCTCTTAGGTATTTGATACCGGTGCGGTTGCCTATATTTGTAACTCAAAACAGGAGCTGCGGAATAAGTGAAGACTGGCGAAGGACGAGGTGACGATGCGCGTCGGGAATGGTTCCAAGGTCGATGTGATCGCCATCGTAACGCTACCTCTACATTTACCTACGGGATTAGTTTTAAACCTCAATAATTGTTATTAAGTGCCAGCTTTGAGCATGAACATTGTACCTGGATCTCGTTTGATGCGTGATGGATACTCATTTAAATCCGAGAATAATGGTTGTTCTATTTATATGAGAGATATGTTTTATGGTCATGCCCCGCTGGTCAATGGTTTATTCTTATTGAATCTCGAACGTGATGTTACACATATTAATAGTGTGAATACTAAAAGATGTAAGGTTAATAATGATAGTCCCACATACTTGTGGCACTGCTGCCTTGGTCACATTGGTGTCAAACGCATGAAGAAACTTCATGCAGATGGACTTTTGGAGTCTCTTGATTATGAATCATTTGACACATGCGAACCATGCCTCATGGGCAAGATGACCAAGACTCCATTCTCCGGAACAATGGAGCGAGCAACCAACTTGTTGGAAATAATACATACTGATGTGTGCGGTCCAATGAGCATTGAAGCTAGCGGTGTCTATCATTATGTTCTCACCCTCACTGATGACTTAAGTAGATATGGGTATGTCTACTTAATGAAACACAAGTCTGAGACCTTTGAAAATTTCAAGGAATTTGAGAGTGAGGTGGAGAATCAATGTGACAGGAAAATAAAGTTCTTATGATCAGATCGTGGAGGAGAATATTTAAGTCACAAGTTTGGTACACACTTAAGGAAATGTGGAATTGTTTCACACATGCCGCCTGGAACACCTCAGCATAATGGTGTGTCCGAACGTCGTAACCACACTTTATTGGATATGGTGTGATCTATGATGTCTCTTACCGATTTACCGCTATCATTTTGGGGTTATGCTTTAGAGACAGCCACATTCACTTTAAATAGGGCATCGTCTAAATCCGTTGAGATGACACCGTATGAATTATGGTTTGGGAAGAAACCTAAGCTGTCGTTTCAAAAAGTTTGGGGATGCGATGCTTATGTCAAGAAACTTCAACCTGAAAAGCTCGAACCCAAGTCGGAAAAATGTGTATTCATAGGATACCCTAAGGAAACCATTGGTTATACCTTCTACCTCAGATCCGAAGGCAAGATCTTTGTTGCCAAGAACGGATCCTTTCTGGAGAAAGAGTTTCTCTCGAAAGAAGTGGGAGGAAAGTAGAACTTGATGAAGTACTGCCTCTTGAACCGGAAAGTAGCGCAGCTCAGGAAAATATTTCTGTGGTGCCTGCACCGACTAGAGAGGAAGTTAATGATGATGATCAAAGAACTTCGGATCAACTTGCTACTGAACTTCGTAGGTCCACAAGGACACATTCCACACCAGAATGGTATGGCAACCCTATCCCGGAAATCATGTTGTTAGACAACGGTGAACCTTCGAACTATAAAGAAGCGATGGCAGGCCCAGATTCCAACAAATGGCTTGAAGCCATGAAATCCGAGATAGGATCCGTGTATGAAAACAAAGTATGGACTTTGACAGACTTGCCCTATGATCGGCGAGCCATAGAAAATAAATGGATCTTTAAGAATAAGACTGGCGCGGATGGTAATGTGACCATCTATAAAGCTCAGCTTGTCGCTAAGGGTTATCGACAAGTTCATGGGGTTGAGTACGATGAGACCTTCTCACCCGTAGCGAAGCTGAAGTTCGTCCGAATCATGTTAGCAATTGTCGCATTCTATGATTATGAGATATGGCAAATGGACGTCAAAACGGCATTCCTTAACGGTTTCCTTAAGGAAGAATTGTATATGATGCAGCCGGAAGGTTTTGTCGATCCTAAGAATGCTAACAAGGTGTGCAAGCTCCAGCGCTCCATCTGTAGGCTGGTGAAGCATCTCAGAGTTGGAACATTCACTTTGATGAAATGATTAAAGCGTTTGGGTTTATGCAGACTTATGGACAAGCCTGCGTTTACAAGAAAGTGAGTGGGAGCTCTGTAGCATTTCTCATATTATATGTGGATGACATACTATTGATGGGAAATGATATAGAACTTTTGGAAAGCATAAAGGCCTACTTGAATAAATGTTTTTCAATGAAGGACCTCGAGAAGTTGCTTACATATTAGGCATCAAGATCTATAGAGATAGATCAAGACGCCTCATCTGTCTTTCACAAAGCACATACCTTGATAAGATATTGAAGAAGTTCAATATGGATCAGTCCAAGAAGGGGTTCTTGCATGTATTGCAAGGTGTGAGATTGAGCACGGCTCAATGCCCGACCACGGCAGAAGATAGAGAAAAGATGAGTGCCATCCCTTATGCCTCAGCCATAGGGTCTATTATGTATGCCATGCTATGTACCAGACCTAATGTGAACCTTGCCGTAAGTTTGGTAGGGAGTTACCAAAGTAATCCCGGCATGGAACACTGGACAGCGGTCAAGAATATCCTGAATTACTTGAAAAGGACTAAGGATATGTTTTTCTTTTATGGAGGTGACGAAGAGCTCGTCGTAAAGGGTTACGTCGATGCTAGTTTCGACACAGATCTGGATGACTCCAAGTCACAAACCGGATACGTGTATATTTTGAATGGTGCGGCAGTCATCTGGTGCAGTTGCAAGCAAAGCATCGTGGTGGGATCTACATGTGAAGCGGTGTACATGGCAGCCTCGGAGGCAGCACATGAAGCAATCTGGATGAAGGAGTACATTACCGGCCTAGGAGTTATCCCCAATGCGTCGGGCCCGATAACTCTCTTCTATGACAACACTGGAACTATTGCCCTTGCCAAGGAGCCCAGGTTTCACAAGAAGACCAGACATATCAAGCGTCACTTCAACTCCATTCGTGAAAATGTTCAAGATGGAGACATAGATATTTGTAAAGTGCATACGAATCTGAATGTCGCGGATCCGTTGACTAAACCTCTTCCACGAGCAAAACATGATTAACACCAGAACTCTATGGGTGTTCGATTCATCACAATGTAACTATATTATTGACTCTAGTGCAAGTGGGAGACTGTTGGAAATATGCCCTAGAGGCAATAATAAAAGGGTTATTATTATATTTCCTTGTTCATGATAATTATCTATTGTTCATGCTATATAATTGTATTGACTAGAAACCGTAATACATGTGTGAATACATAGACCACAACATGCCCCTAGTGAGCCTCTAGCTGACTAGCTCGTTGATAAATAGATGGTTATGGTTTCCTGACCATGGACATTAGATGTCAGTGATAACGGGATCACATTATTAGGAGAATAATGTGATGGACAAGACCCAATCCTAAGCATAGCACAAGATCGTGTAGTTCGTTTGCTAAAAGCTTTTCTAATGTCAAGTATCATTTCCTTAGACCATGAGATTGTGCACCTCCCAGATACCGTATGAATGCTTTGGATGTACCAAAGGTCACAACGTAACTGGGTGGCTATAAAGGTACACTACAGGTATCTCCAAAAGTGTCTGTTGGGTTCGCACGAATCGAGACTGGGATTTGTCACTCCGTATGACGGAGAGGTATCTCTGGGCCCACTCAGTAATGCATCATCATAATGAGCTCAATGTGACTAAGTAGTTAGTCACGGGATCATGCATTGCGGAACGAGTAAAGTGACTTGCCAGTAACGAGATTGCACGAGGTATTGGGATATCGACGATCGAATCTCGGGCAAGTAACATACCGATTGACAAAGGGAATTGTATACGTGATTGATTGAATCCCCAACATCGTGGTTCATCTGACCAGATCATTGTGGAACGTGTGGGAGCCAACATGGGTATCCAGATCCCGTTGTTGGTTATTGGCCGGAGAGCTGTCTCGGTCATGTCTGCATGATTCCCGAACCCGTAGGGTCTACACACTTAAGGTTCGGTGACGCTAGAGTTGTTATGGGAATTAGTATGCTGTTACCGAATATTGTTCGATGTCCCGAATGAGATCCAGGACCTCACGAGGAGTTCCGAAATGGTCCGGAGACAAAGATTTATATATTGGAAGTCCTTATTCGGTCACCGAAAGTATTCGGGGGTTTATCGGTATTGTACCGGGACCACATAAAGGGTTCCAGGGGTCCACCGGAAGGGTCCACCTGCCCCGGAGGGCCCTATGGGCTGAACATGGAGGGGAACCAACCCCTATGTAGGCTGGGCACCAAATCCCCTAGGGCCCATGCGCCTAGGGTTGGGGGGGGGGGGCTATAGGGGGCGCCCCCTTGGCTTGGGGGCAAGCCTCCCCCCTTGCCCCCCCCCCTCTAGATCCATCTGTAGGGGGCCGGCCCCCCTCTCCCTTGCCCCTATAAATAGAGGGGAGATGGGAGGGCTGCCGCACCATTCCCCTGGCGCAGCCCTCTCCCTCCCCAACACCTCCGTAGTAGTAGTAGTGCTTGGCGAAGTCCTGCCAGAGAACTGCAAGCTCCACCACCACGCCGTCGTGCTGCCGGAGCTCTCCCTCAACTTCTCCTCTCCCCTTGCTGGATCAAGAAGGAGGAGACATTCCCGGGATGTACATGTGTTGAACGCGGAGGCGCCGTCCGTTCGGCGTTAGATCGGATCTTCTGCGATTTGAATCGCCGCGAGTACGACTCCCTCATCCGTGTTCTAGTAACGCTTCCGCTTAGCAATCTTCAAAGGTATGAAGATGCACATCCTCTCTCTCTCTTGTTGCTAGAATCTTCTAGATTGATCTTGATGTTCGTAGGAAAATTTTGAATTATTGCTACGTTCTCCAACACCCTGTGCTTCGGCCAGTCCCCCAGCAAAACCTATTTGGCGCTGCCTTTTTTGTACGGCTGACCCTGCGAAAATTTATCTGAGCTTTCCTCACGTGATGCCTAGTACACAAGCAAAACCTGACGTGGTACACCCTCATGTACTAATAGCAAACTCCAACCAAAAACCTTCTGGTCTTCACGTGTAGTAGCTCCGATCTTGGCTCAACTCCAATGTGTAGCTCTTGCTTTTCAATGCCTTTTCCTTTCCGATGCACTTAATTTGGAAGCTGCGTTGGTGTCGCACGTCTGTGTCTCGGCCACGAGAAGAACACGTCTCCTCCATGGAATCGGTCCCTTTTGTATTTCCAAACAAATCTCGTGTGTAGGCTCAGCAAACACCCCTCGATCAGCATCTCCAGCGAACCAGCAGCACACCCCGTTTCATGGGCCTTCCTCGGCAAAACCTATTTGGCGCTGGTTAACGTGTTCGTTAGCGGGCGCCTGCAGCGCACACCACCTCTCGCGAGCTCGGCCGGCGTGTTTAATTTTTTTCCTCATTTGTTAACTCCCAAAAAACATTGCGCGAGGTGAGAATCGTACTGGTTCCAAGTACGCCGTAATAACCACCCAGCCAACGGTTTCAAACGTGACTAATTACCTTCTTTTGTGTTGATTTACTAACAGTTTGTTCGAACGGTTTTGTTTGTTTTTTATTTTTACATTTTTATTTCTTTATTCTTACACTTTTTGATAAATGATAAATGCGTGATCTTTTTTCATTTTCGCACTTTTTTGTAAAATCGATGAACTATTTTTCAATTCATCAACTTTTTTTGAATTTTATGAACTATTTTCAAATTGATGAGCTATTTTCTCAAATTTGATGAATTTTTTTAAATTTATGAATATTTTGTTAATTCGATGAACTCTTTCTTAAAATAGATGAATATTTTTAAAATTGGATGAACTTTTGACAAGATTTTTTAACTTTTTTCTCAAATACGATGAACTTTTTTTAAATTTTATGAACTTTTTATCAAATTTGATGAACTTTTTTAAGAAAAAATGATAAACTTCTTTAATTTTGGTGAACTTTTTTTTGTCAAATTCAATGATGTTTTTTATAAATCTGATGAACATTTTTTCAAATTCGATGAACTTCTTTCAAATATGCTGAACTTTTTAAATTGGATGAAAAATTTCAAATTCCCGAACTATTTCTATTTTTACGATTTTTTCAATGGGTACAACCTTTTCTTTTATTCAAATAATTTATAGAGGTTATATAATACTGGTATATGTTTTAAGTTTTGTACTGGAAGAAGTGTCAAAGAGAGTTGTTTCCACTAGCATTCAACAAACTAAGTTGGGCGTGACCACGTGGCACATGTGGTAAGCAATCGAAACAATTCAAAAAAAACTACGTTTGGCCGTGTGTTTAACGTGATTGGTATTGACGCAGTCACGCGGGCGACTGGAGTTCAAATCCCAGTCCACCCTATATTATTGAACATTTTTCCTTCTCGCGGTGAGAGACAAGTCTTTTTGGGCCACAGCCCATTACGGTCTTCTGTGAGCGCTAGCGCGCGTAACGGGCGCTGAACGCGTTGATTAGGAGCTCCCAGTCCTCCCTTTCCCCCTCCCCCCGCTGCCGCTGCCGCATAGCTCACCTCTCCAGGTGGGCCTCCTGCCATGGGTCGCGAGACGCCAATGAGCCCAGCCGCGCGTGCCGTCTAACGCTCGCCCGATCGATCTAACCGATCGATCGCCGCACATAAGGCGGACACGAGCCGTCCGCTGATCCGACCCCTGCTGCAACTCAACGATTCCACTGCTGATTGCCGTAATTTCCGAGATGCTTCTGAGTTCTCGTCAATTTCCAAGCCTTCCGTCGACATCGATCTCTTCCGAGCTTGCTCGCGATCCTTCGATTATAGCTTCAATCAAACGGATCTCTCGGCTCTTCCTCCCGATGAACATGCAACGACGTCTTCAAAACTTTTCTCATGATACCACATGATAGAATAAATCCAAGGCACGTTGTCGATCATTCGAGGACCAAGCAATCACACAAGCACGACACCGAGATTTGTTAACGTGGTTCACCGATATGGCTACATCCCCGGGGCTTGACTACGGGCGCTCCTTCTCATGACACCATCACAATACCGCACCCGGTCGTCTTGGACGCTGACACATGCCGCCGGCTTCCCCTGCGTTGCGTTCCTGTGCTATTATGTTGGCATAGGTTACATTTTGTATATACCCTTGCTATATACGAGAGGCCTAGGATACAAGTGTCCTGCTAGGACACAACTCCATATCCTATCTAAACATAATACTACTCAGAGTCCAACTGTAACCTACCTTATACATAATATTCGGTCCCTTGCCTCCGACTTCCATTAATCTCGCTGCTTAGAGGTGAGGGCGCCTCATATATGATAATTTGTGGTCTTCGATGGTTTTTCTATAGTGGTGTTTCTAGGAATATAATTTCTCCCTCTACCATGATGATGCCACGGAGCCCAAGAGGTTTGTGGCCTCATGGGTCTGTTTATTCAAATCTGATAAATTTATATTATTGTGTTGTATTTCTTTTATTGGTTTGATTCGTTATGGAGTAGACCTTATTCTACACATCAAAACATCTTTGATTCTCTTTTTCCAGTCAAGTCTTGTAATGGTTTATTTGAATTTTCCATATTGCAGTAGGCACTCCAATTTTCGAGAAGCCTTTACATTTCCCTGGGCCGAGCGCAACTCCCTCCTCTCATGATGGCTCTAGACCCTGTTAGATGGGCTAGGCCAAGCGCACGAGGGAGAACATTCACCTCACCTGCTCTTTGTCTAAAAAAAATACACCTGCTCTAGTGTAGGTACGCACAATTTTTTTCTAAGTTTTTCTATTTATTTAATTATTATATAGAAATTTTACAAATAAATATATTAATAATAATTTTACTAAAAATGTCTTATATATATCTAGAAATTTGCTTAGCCAGCTTAAGAAAACTGACTGTGCATTTTAAATAAAATGGTCACAAAATCTAAATATATGTTCAGATTAATCAACAAAATGTTGAGACATTAAAAAAACATGTTTTCTCATACACTCACCCCTGTGAATGCACGCACGCGCACCCTAACTCTACTAGCATTTCCGAAAGACTGAGCCGACATATCATCTTGAGAATGACGAAGTTGCCACATACGCCTTCGTAGTCAACGAGAATGTCGCTCCCATGGAACGCACATCGCCGGAAGGACTGAAATAAATCCAGAAAAATGCGAGCACCAATTTCAAGTCTAAAACATAAACTCTAGTGGGCTGGGGATACCATTGTCCTTCTGACCATCCAACCACAGGCTGGTTACGCCCTTTTTAGAAAACTCGGTAATTTGTGTTTGCACAATTTTTTTATGACATATAAAAATAATAATTGTACCACATTAATTTTTTATAGAAATTAAAAGATGTTCAAACATATATTCAAAAAAATTGTTCAAAGTGTTTATTTAATAACAATTCAATGTGTTCGTGTTGTATCGCTTGGATGGATTTATATTTAAAAGCGGGGCGAAAGCCAACTGTGAGATGTAGAATAGTGAGAGTTTTGCTAGAAAATACCCCTCAGGACCTGGGGGGTCGTAGAACCTGATATGAGGGAAAAAAAAGCAATTCAGGGAAAAGTAAATAAAATCCGCTTTTTTCGAACAAACTTGACCAATGGCGTACTCGTATAAAAAATTCGCCAAAGAAATATTCTCATCAGAAATCTTGGCGACAAAAAGATTGATTAGTAACTCTAATATAGTGTTCATTTTATCTTTTTCACCAACAATACCATGAAAGTTATTTCTTCAAAATGAAAAAACTGTTAAGCTTGATTTTTTTTCGAAACGGGGGCAAAAGATTTGCCTCATCGATTAAATAAGAGAGAGTAGATTAGAGTTTTACAGCGACCACCTTAAACACGGCATGCGAACTACTCACGATATACAATAAGCCCTAGTTTCTTTACACCAGCTGTAACCCAAAGCTCGGCCTCCTTCAGGATTGTGTTAAGAAGAATAGGCGGCGGAGCACTTTTGTGTGGGAACACCCTAGCATTACGTTCATTCCAGATGGTCCAGGAGACGAGGAGGGTTAGGGAGGCCAAGGCACTCCTGTTTGCGACGTGGCTTGATCAAGTTTGAGCCAAAATCTTTCATGATTTTTCATCCTTCTTTGAAATTACTAATTTTTGTAAGCGGTGTACGTACGACCAGGTTCCAAACGTTTCCCTCTGAGTTTGGCCTCAATATATTCGCTGAAGAAACATTGACTGACCAATAGAACTGGCTCAGGTTTATCGAAGAATATTTTTGTGAAAAATGACAACGGATAACTATTCTTGTTTATTATCCTATTGAGAACCTCACATCAACAGGGGAATATACAATGAGAATGACAGAAAACAGATATATGCTCAACAGTAGCTTCCATCTGCACAGTAATTTAGCTGACACATTATCACATTTTATCCTCAGATTAATCGGCCTCGAGCATGATTCACTGGAATCTTGAACTTAAATTTCAATGCCAAGATGTTAAAGGATCTTCTCTACATGGATGAGCAACCTATGCCAGGATACCTTTTCACTGCTCAGGGTTCACCATACCCCTATTCAGCTCAGCACTTGGCACACCATACATTTATCCAAATGGATGCTGGGACCAAATTGGTGTTCATAATTGACTGCATAGAGCTATGGAACCTGGTCACTGTGTCCACGTCATGTGATCTTTGAGATTTCCAGGAGCTCTGCCCAAATTTGCTTTGTTTGACAGTGAATTTCTGCTTGCATGGACTTGTCGAATTCGACAATTATGTCAAGTCCAATTATCCTTGTCTGTGCAAACATCTGCTTCTACTTCAACATTTCTCTCAGCCGCCCTCTTCATTTGGATATTTCCTGCTAGCTGACTTTGTTTTACTGCGGTGGCAGTAGAGACCTTTGGTGTTGAGTCTCTAAAGTCAACCTCAACAACTGATTTTGACTCCTCGAGGATGGCAGACTTCAAGGGTCTCAGGACCTGCACTAGTTTCAGAACTTTCAGTGTTTGTTCAAAGACGATTTATCCCCTGGAACAACATCAATAGCTATAATACCTTTGAATTTCCTCAGGTGCTTCTCTTTGAGAGTGCACACACAACTCCTGAGTTTGGGCTTCCCTACTTGATGACTTCAGTGGGGTAGCAGCCAGGAAGAGTGCAAAAGCAATAGATGCACAAGACGTTAGGATTAGTACAGTATGTGGAATTAGCACAGGGGTTTCAGTGTTCCCTTTCAGGCTGTTTGTCCAGGCGCTGTCGCCGAACAGGATCTCCGCCGCGAAGATGATATTTATAAACAACGTAAGACAAAATGCAAGGAAGGCCAATATTTCGACACGTAGAGATACCCTGTAGTTGCCCATTATCCAACTTGATGACGCGATGCGGAAAACAGGAATAACAGATGAAGGCAGGGTAAACGCCTGGATTACTGGACACAGAATGATCAACTGATATACCCCTTCAGAGCCTGCTACCTTTGCAGAATAGATAGCAGGAATCATGGAAATAAGCTTAAGTAGCACATGATGCGCAACCAGAGACAGGTTGGCGCCAAAGAAATGCTCTGTAACTGCATGGCTGGCGATAACAGATGTCAATGCGATGAAATGGCTCGAAAAGAGAAGAACCGCTAACAACACAAGTGGTGCCATGGAACTTGTAAATATCTGCAGAAAACAAGAATCCAAATAAACTAAGGATTTTTTTTAAACACGCCATTAGAACGCCAAAAGTCATGTTTGCGTTTTGAAAAGTTGGATTGATACTGTGGGACAAACCTCGTTCATTAGCTCGACAGCGTCGTGAAAGGTGTGGATCACATTGTGACTAGATTCCGCTGCTGCTGAGCTCAACAGAACATAGTTGACAAGGAAAACCCCAGTAAAAGTAAATAATATTGAAAAAAGGTGGTCATGAAACAGGGCACCCAGGGTATGAACATGAGCCCTCTGAACCTGCATATATGACATTCAAGTTAACATGAAAGGATAACTCAAATAAGAAGGAATAAATAGTAAAGTGGAATCCACATCCCATCATGGTGTGCAAAGTGCAAAGACCTGATATGTTTCAAAATATCTCTGAACCACCATAACCAAAATTTTAATGGTTTTTCGATCTTGAAACAGGTGTATTAACAACGTCATAGAAAGCAGAAAATAAACAATGCTAGTTTTGCTACCATCATTCATTATGAACAACTCCATATGACTCATCATGAGTACATGCAGCACCATTTGCAGAAATAACATGACCTTTCTTAATGAAAAAGTTTGGCACTAGTGCACCTCCAGATGTAAATCAATATTCAAGGACAGGTTTAACAATGTATGAGCAAGAAACACCGTGAAATACCTGAACAATGGACGAATGGACATAAAAATTGTGTGACATTATGTTTGCACCCATAAGTGCCATCAGTGAGTAAGCACTTTCTCCACATGGAGAGGAATCTCTGGTTGACTGATCAACAAACCAAGAACAAAACAAAGAATCGTAAAGCCAGCTATGCATGCATTTAACGTTCCAGCCATCCTCTTGTCCTAGAATGAGCAGAAATAATATATCATAAGCACACAGCGTCTTAGAGGAACTAGAACAAGTCAACATTCTAAGAATTAGTGGATGCAGGGTTAGTAATAAACTTACCCTGGGGGAGAAAAGATATGGCAATACATTAATTACAACACATGCAAAAATAATGGCCGTGATAAAGTCATCCACATCAAACACAAGGTTGTATCCAACTGCTATGCCCAAAATCTGAAACAGCCAAAATATTAAATATTCACAATTAGATGGGAATCCTCACATCCTCACAACTTAGCTAAAAAGTCAATACACATAATATGGCGAAATAAATATGGTACAATAGGGTATTGACAAAAACAGTTATATTGAAGTTTGTGCGCACACGTACCATGGTTAGTTCTGAAGTAAACAAAGACATCCCTGCCTGGAGACCAAGGCCAACACATATGAACTGGCTGTACTCCTGGCTGGAAATCTTGAAATTCGTGTAAAAACATTCCAAGTAAGAACAGATGGTGGTTGTAACTGAAAAGTATGCAAAATCCAAGGTAGTATCTTGCAAAAAGAACCTACAGAGTCTTTCTCTGCAAGAAAAATGCAACATCTTTTGTCACGTTGGGATATTTGAGAAGGATGGTGTTTTGGCTTCCGAGCTCATGTGCAAATAATTAAGTACATGGCATCCGACTTTTTCTGGCAACAAGCATGTTTATGTGTTCTAAGAGCATCTATAACCGGATTACCCATAACCGCCCCAAACGCCCGAGCGGGCTGCCCAGTCAGTGCCCGGACAAGTTTTGGCCACCCAACTGGGCTCCCCATAGCTGGGCCAAACACCTGGAATGACTTGCACTGTTCATAGCTTGCAAAAACGTCTTGTCTTATATTATGGGGCGGAGGGAGTATTCATCTTAGGAGCATATGAGCTCAGGCTCCGAATTGAATTTCCATTTCATGAAGAAATTAAATTTGTACTCCAGTTCTCTGGATTAAATAGAAAGAGAATATGTGCTCGCCGACTTTTTCTCTTGCAGTACCACAAATAGTTTATTCAAGAAAAACTGGATGTAATTAGAACACACGGACGTATTTGCATTTTGCCAAGAATCAGGTTATTTATTAGTGGATTTTATAAAATTTACTATTCATCCGGGGGTGTATGAGCTCGGACACAGAACTGAATTTTTGTTTCCATAAAGAAATTAATTATTTTTTCTTAGAGCACCCCAAATATTATTTATTCACGAAACTTTCAAGGCAGTTAACTAGAACACGCGGCAGTTAACTAGAACACGCGAACGTAGTTGTTTGTTGCCAAATAAATTCAGTTTTTTAATTATTTATTATCTCTCCGATCTAAATTAATTGATACAGCGTTAGTACGACTATAGAGGGATTAGTAGGGTTTTTTTTTTTTTTTTTTTTTTTTTTTTTTTTTTACAATTGACCTGGGGACAGCCGAGCATAGCAGCTCGGGCTCAGAACTAACTTTCATATTTGAGACTGATCCCTTCTCGGAAACAAGAGTGGCAGGAATTAAAGAAAGAATTGGGTACGTACCTCTGCAAGATTCTTGCCGGTGACCATGCCGATGCAAGTGGAGAGATACTGGTTGAGGACCGCCGAGAAGTTGAAGAAGAGCACCAGCAGCACGAGGTCGTACCCGAAGCGAGCCCCGGCGTCGACCGCCGCCACCCACTTGCCGAGGTCGATGTACCCCACCGAGATCAGCAGCGCCGTCCCGAGGGTACGGGAAACATGATGCCGGCCGTCTCCGCCGGCGAGGGACTCGACGCCATGCACAGCTTCCATCGCCTCCACCAGCAGCAAGCTGAAGCAGAAGCAGTCGAGCAAGTTCAGAGGGATCGATATATGTGTTCAAGCAGGTGAGAGGAGGCGTACGTGTTGTGCTGAGAGGGTTCGAGGGTAATGCGGTGATCGGCGAGGACAAAAATGAAGCAAGAGGATAAGGGCGGAGGCTGGACGCCAAGCCAAGCAGCGAGGGTATTTCCGGTACTTTGCGCTTCAATGGGACCAAAATAGTACTTGTACATTTTCTTGCCGCTAGAAACCTGCAAGCCACCTGGGAAACCTGCAAGCCACCTGGGAAACAGCAATTTCATGATGCTTCCACTAGGGTGCAGGGTGAATGCGACACATGTGATGTGACGCAGACTATTTGATAACCTTGGGGAATGGGAGTTTACACCAGAGAGTTTTAGGGAGGGGTTAGGTGTGGGGAAATATATTTTTACTCTCGTTTCTCTGTTCGATACCCCTCCGTTTACATATATCCGTGTCTAGATAAATCTAATACAAAAAATTTTGGACGGAGGAAGTATATAATAAGAATTAATTTAGGAGTCATGCACACGAATTAACATGGTCCTGTTGAAAGAGATCGGCGGAGATTGGCTCCCTAAACTCTTATTCCCCATCCCAATTAAACTCCTATTCTCTCCAACCAGTCAATGGATTTTTCATATCATCACCCCTAAACTCTTATTTCCATTTCTAAACAAACATGCCGCCAATTCAGGCTCACCATAGAGTTTGAAGACATATTGTTTCAGAACTGTTACGCAATTCCGAGTCCGCTATCACCAGCGTTTCCGACCCACATGCGTCAACCAGGCCTAACCGGAGAGCAACACCGACTTATGACAGGCCTTGGGCCCTCTCCCCCCAAAAGACTAGCCTGTTAGGAGGGGACACCCCACGCCCTTATAAATCGTGTTATGTCTTCCCCCACAACCGATGTGGGACTAAACCCAACAATCTCCCCCTCACACATCGGTCATCCATGGGCCCGCTAGCACCAGCGTTTCCAGCCCACCAACCATGACCGACCACCCGTGAGTACCGAGATTCATTCCGGGCACCTGGGCTCTGATACCATTTGTTACGCAATTCCGAGTCCGCTATCACTAGCGTTTCCGACCCACATGCGTCAACCAGGCCCAACCGGAGAGCAACACCGACTTATGACAGGCCTTGAGCCCTCTCCCCCCAAAAGACTAGCCTGTTAGGAGGGAACACCCCCCGCCCTTATAAATCGTGTTATGTCTCCCCCCACAACCGATGTGGGACTAAACCCAACAAGAACTGTATATCTTGTTTTCTTTTTTTGCGGGAATAGAACTGTATATCTTGTTAGGTGTGCTTTTACCCATACTAGCGAGGACATCGAGAGAGAAAGAGCGGATCCAACTAAAGAAATGCAGTACCTGTTCTGTCGGAGCTAATCATGCAAAGCTAGCGTAGCGCCAGCCGTTGAAGTGAATGAATTTGAAAGAACACAGAAGTAAGGAAATGAGACAGCTCTGCTTCCTCTGCGTCAGTCTGCCGCCTCTGTAGCAACGGATCTCGGCTTGGGGCTGGGCTCCGGCAACTCGGATGTGGTTCCTGGGATGTAGGCCAGGCCGGCTCAGCTGGTCCAAATCCAGGACGACGGCGCTGGCTCGGAGGCTGGCTTGGCGTCCCCCCCGCGGCACGCCGCAGCCCCTGTATCTTGTAGAAGTACGAGTCTGTCGAGCGGGCCTCCAAGCGGAAGGCGGTGGTGTCCGGCGCCAACCCCGGCGGCTCAGGCCGGCGCCCGAGCTCCTCCAGGGACCGTTTTAAGAAGGCCAAGGTGGGGTCTGTAGCTGATCTCCTGGACC
Source organism: Triticum timopheevii (assembly GCA_963921465.1). Taxonomy (NCBI): domain Eukaryota; kingdom Viridiplantae; phylum Streptophyta; class Magnoliopsida; order Poales; family Poaceae; genus Triticum; species Triticum timopheevii. Next base: position 631,534,447 of record OY997268.1, on the reverse strand, counting down.
TCAACTTCACCTCCGCTCCCAGGCCCCTGACCAGGGGCAAGCTCAAGCGGCTGGCTAAATGCTGGGACCTCAACGCGGATGCCATCCTCGCTCAAGCTTCATCCTCTGCTTCTAGTGATGTCGGCCGCTCTGCTTCGGTTGGCGGATTCGCTGCTTCCTCGATGGGTGTCGGTGACGCTCCACATGTTCAGTCTGTTAGTTGCTATGCATATGTTGGGTCCTGTGTTAGGCGTGATCGCTTTCGTAGCTGCTATGCATGTTATCTGGTGCCTTATTCTTCGTTATCTTTGTTGGTCAGGAGAGTTTGTTACCCCTAGTTACTCTCAGTTTCAGTGTAGTTGCATTAAGCTGGTTCAGTCTCAGTTCAATCTATGTATTGTTCGTTGCTATCCTGCTACCCTTCTGGGCTTTTTAAGAGCCTGCATTTTGCATCCCTTCATGAACTGCTATGCTTTTTCTCTGCTTGCACGGGCTGCTTTCACCTTTGTCCATGAAAATACTTGATTGGAATGTTCGAGGCCTGGTGATGAGAATAAGTGCTCGTTGGTTCGTGATGTTTTAACCTCCTGTCGCCCTAGCGTTGTCTGTGTGCAGGAAACTAAGCTGGAATCCATCACAGCTAGGAAGTGTTGCAGTTTTCTTCCGTCTTACCTGGATGAGCTCGAGGTAGTGCCCTCGATTGGGTCCTCCGGTGGCTTGCTCGTGGCTTGGGACTCGTCTGCAGTTTCTGGTCAGATCGTTGCTACGCATCAGTATCACATCATGGTGCGATTTTCATCAACAGCCTCCAATTCTGTTGTTCTGCTATCTGCTGTATACGCCCCTTGTGTGGCCCATGAGAGGCCACTCTTCTTTGAGGCCATTGATAATGCTATCAGTCAAGTCTCTGAACCTTGGATGATCATTGGTGATTTCAACATGTACCGCTCTGAAGAAGAAAACTCGCAGGGCCAAGTGAACTGGGCTATGATGGAAATGTTCTAACTGGATCAGAGAGAATGGTCTTGATGATATCAATATCTGCAATCGTCGTTTCACTTGGTCGAATAAAAGGGAAATACCAACTTTGGTGCGGCTGGACCGGGTCCTGGTCAATGCTCATTGGTCGCTAGCATTTGCTCAGACAACTGCTTCCGTTATTCTTTCTGTCACCTCGGACCACATACCGATCCTAGTTCAGTACTTCAATGACAAGGCCAAGAGCAGATTCTTCAGGATGGAAAATCATTGCCTCGAGATGGAGGAAACTAAGGCGCTCACTACCAGTTGCTGGAGTAATGACATGAGGCCAATGCACTCTACTGCATCTCTTATCAACTTCAAGATGAGACGTGTGTGTGCTACCCTGAGAAGTGGAAGCGAAATAGGGCCAGTCCGGAGCTGCTTATTTCCAATAATAAGCTTGCGGTGGATTACCTAAATTCTGTTCAGGAGCACCATCCGCTGTCCCGTTTGGTAATGATTTTTAGAGTTTTCGCTAGTTCTAAAGCCGAGCAATTAATCTTGTGGCAATCTGCTATGTGGCACCGTCGGGCTAAGCTTCGTTGGTGCGTCTCCGGAGATGAGAACAGTAGGTTTTTTCATGCTGCTTCTAATGGTCATGCCAGGCGTAACAAAATTAGGGTCCTCTGTCAGGATGGAGTGGAGTACTTTGGTAACCAGCAGAAGCTTCAGTTGGCCACCGCATATTTCTCTGATCTGCTGGGGGAGCCATCCTTATCCCTGCCCACGGTGCAGCTGAATAATTTCTACGAGCATATGGATCTGCCCTGCCTTGCGGACGTTGTTCTCTCGGAGCGAGATTGCCACTGTTGTCATGCACTCACCTAACAATCGCAGCCCGGGTCCTGATGGTTTCACCAGTGAGTTTTATAAAACCTTCCTTGGTGTCATCAAGAATGATCTGCAACTTTTTTTCTAGCAGTTTTATCATCACCAGGTTGATTTGTCCGGGGTTAAACAGGCGTACATCTCCCTCCTAACCAAAAAGAACACCCCTTGGAGCTAAAAGACTACAGGCCTATCTCTATTGTTCACAGTCTGCCGAAACTTGCAAGCAAGGTTCTAGCAAGGAGGCTCCAGATTCAAATACCCGCGCTGGTTCACTCTTTGCAGTCTTGTTTTGCCCAAGGCCAATCCATTGTTGAGAATTTTGTTATGGCAATGGACATGGTTCAAGCGGCACATAAAAGGAAGGTTCCCATGATGGTTCTTAAGCTGGACTTTCAGAAGGCGTTTGACACGGTTAGCTGGGCTTGACTTTCCAGCATTTTGGAGGCTCGAGGCTTTCCTCAGAGATGGATCGGTTGGGTTAATACTATTTTGTCCACGGCAAGCTCTAGAGTCATGATTAATGGTGAATTGGGTGAACCATTCCAGGCCAAAAGGGGGTTCAGGCAGGGTGACTCTATGTCACCGTATCTGTTCATACTGGTGGCTGATGTTTTGCAAAGACTCTGTTGCGAACAGTTTAAGGTTGGAAACATGGTCCATCCACTTGGTTCTGATAGATTATTCCCTGTGTTACAGTACGCCGATGACATCCTTATCCTCTTTCAAGGTAGCACTTGTTAGAGTTTATGTGTAACACGTTTTGTAATCTCAACCAAACCCCTCACTCTCTCTGTTATCCCGTAGTCTACCTAAATCACCGAATCCTAGAGATCGGTAGGTGCTCAACTTGTACTCCAAGGTTGGCCTTGTGCCCCAATCAATATAAGAAAACGCGGCTCCCTTACGAGGGAGTAGAAACGCTTCCTGACATGGTATACAGAGCCAACCTCTTCCGATCTATCTAGCCAGAAAAGCTTCTCCTTCGATTGCCACCACCATTGCCAGATCGCAATCACCACACCACCATGTCCTCCTCGGCCACCATCGTCATCAACCTTGGTGCTCCACCAGCCGAGAAACTCACCAGAACCAACTACATCATATGGAGGACCCAGGTCATGCCGGGACTGCGAGGTGCGCAAGTCACCGGCCTCCTGGATGGATCCGACGCTGCGCCACGGAAGACAGTGCAGCAGCAGCAGGCGGGCAAGACCATGGCAGAGGTGCCGAACCCTCTGTATGCACAATGGATCTCGAAGGACCAGCATGTCCTGAGCCATCTCCTGAATTCTTTGTCAAAGGAGATTCTCGCCCAAGTCACGAGTAAGGAGACAACTTTCGATCTTTGGACTGCTATTACTACTATTTTTGCCTCGCAGTCTCAATCTCGCATCACAAACCTGCGGATTGCCATCACCAACACCAAGAAGGGATCCATGTCGAGCACCTCCTACATCGCCAAGATGAAGAACCTGGCGGATGAACTCGCCGTGGTGGGTTGCCCTGTCTTTGATCCAGAGATGGTCGACTATCTACTGGCGGGTCTCGACAAAGACTATGACGCTGTCGTGGCGGTCATCGGCGCAGTTAAGTCGACGATCTCAGTTGAAGATCTCTTCGCCCAGATCGCGGCGTTCGATCAACGGGTGGAGATGCTAGGCGATGGCGTCGACGCTGGCTTCAACTCATCAGCAAACTTGGCGTACAGAGGACGCGGGCGTGGTTACAGTAGGGGGCGTGGTCGCGGCTTCAGCAGAGGCCGTGGCCAAGGCAGGCGCTCCTCCCCGAGTCCATCTAGCGGCAATGGCGGCGGCGGCGGCGGTCGCGGCCGCCCATAGCAGCAATGGTAGCAGCAGGCTCGTGATTATCCAAAGTGTCAGATCTGTCACAAGCACCATCCAGGGGGCGCCCGTGACTGCTGGCATAGATATGATGAAGATGAGCTTGAGGGTAAGGGGGCCAACATGGTCACCGACTCCTATGGAGTTGACACGAACTGGTACGCGGACACCGGCGCCACGCACCACATCACCAGAGAGCTGGACAAGCTGACTATCCGGGACAAGTACCACGGACATGACCAAGTGCACACCGCGAGTGGTTCTGGTATGCAAGTTTATCACATTGGTCATTCAATTGTTAGAACCCCTAATAAAAATTTACATCTAAACAAAATCCTTCATGTGCCTGAAACTTCAAAAAGTCTTCTATCTGTTCATCGATTTACTCGTGATAACCATGTCCTCATTGACTTTTACCCTTATTTCTTTCTTGTCAAGGACTTGGCCACGAGGAGAATACTTCTTAGGGGCAGATGTATGGGAGGACTTTACCCACTCATATCTTCTTCATCATCGCCATCGAATAAACAAGCTTTTGCGGCTATCAAGCCTTCATAATCAAAGTGGCATAGTAGATTAGGTCATCCTTCGTCAATTATAGTTAAACGTGTTCTTAGTGAAAATAAACTTCCTTACTCCCATGAAGTTAGTATTGAGTCAATTTGTGATCCATGTCAACAAGCTTAAAGTCATCAGCTACCATATCCTGTGTCTACTAGCATATCCACTACACCCCTACAACTTGTATTCTCAGATGTATGGGGACCAGCTCCCACTTCAGTTGGTAGATACTCATATTATGTAAGCTTTATTGATGATTTTAGCAAGTTTACCTGGATCTATCTTCTTAAGAAAAGGTCTGAAGTGTTTCAAGTTTTCTCCAATTTTACAAATCTTGTTGAGAGAAAACTGAACACTAAGATCATTGCTATGCAAACCGACTGGGGAGGTGAATACATGAAGTTGAATTCCTTTGTTTAGCAACTTGGCATTTCTCATCACGTTGCATGCTCACATGCACACCAACAGAATGGTTCTGCAGAGACAAAACATCGTCATGTTGTAGAAGTAGGTCTCGCCCTACTTGCCAATGCATCTATGTCACTCAAATTCTGGGATGAAGCATTCCTCACTACTACATTTCTCATCAACTTGCTGCCTAGCAAAGTCATTAATTTTGAAACACCCATCACATGTCTCTTTGCCACTACCCCAGATTATAAATCCCTTCGAGTGTTTGGTTGTGCCTGTTGGCCCAACCTACGACCATACAATACACGCAAGCTTGCTTTTTGTTCTAAAAAATGTGTTTTCCTGGGGTATAGTCCTCTCCACAAAGGAGTCAAGTGTTTAGATGTCACCTCTGGCAGGGTCTATATATCACGAGACGTTGTTTTTGATGAGTCTCTCTTCCCATTTGAGTCCCTTCATCCAAACGCCGGAGCCAGTCTAAAATAAGAAATTCTTCTTCTTCCTCCTTTTCTCCGGTCCTTTGATCAAGGGGGCGACAATTGTACTGACCATTATGATTGTTCAACCAGTTCTAGTGTTTCATCTATTCATGCGCAGGTCCATGGTGGAAATGCAGAAGAAAACGGAGTTGAAAATGATCAAAACGGAGAAGAAAATGGAGGCATATTGCATGTGGAAGAAGAAGACGGAGCTGGCGCTAAGTACGAGGAGGATCCGCCGCAGCCTGCGACGCCAGTGCGGCAGGATCCCTCGGGATCGGCGCGGGGATCCACCCCGGATCGCGCGTGCACTGCGGGCCAGCAGCGAGCTGCCACGTCGCCAGGCACGTCAGAACCGCGTCCCATGCACGGGCGGGCGACAGCGACCACGCAGCAGCCGCGGGTCGGCTCGGGATTGAGCCCGTGCATGCGCATGCAGTTGCATGCAGTATCTTCTGCGGCGAGCGACTCTGCGGCAACCGGCTCCAGCAGTACAAGTGTAGCCATACAGCAGGTTACAGAGTCGGCGATCAGATCTCCTGTGCAAAGCAGCGAATCTGGTACTTTTTTAGGATCTTCTGCGACAAAGACTCCCACGTCCTCTCCTGTGCAACAGCTCGCTCAACCTCAACCAGTGATGACGTCGCATGTTACAACTCGTCTACAGAAAGGTATAAAAAATCCAAAGGTTCGAACTGATGGTACATTACGGTATGGTATGATGTGCGTTGCAGGAGAACCAACAAAAGTAGAAGATGCACTTGGAGATTTGAGGTGGAAGCAGGCAATGGATGAAGAATACTCAACACTTATGAGGAACAAGACATGGCATCTTGTACCTGCACAGAGAGGTAAAAATATTATTGATTGTAAGTGGGTGTACAGAATTAAAAAGAAGGCGGATGGCACAATTGACAGGTACAAGGCACAGTTAGTTGCAAAAGGCTTCAAACAACGGTATGGATTAGATTATGAGGATACATTTAGTCCTATTGTCAATGCCGCAACTATTAGGCTTGTGCTATCTATTGTTGTGTCCAGGGGATGGAGCTTGAGGCAGCTAGATGTTCAGAACGTGTTTTTGCATGGTGTTCTGTAAGAGGAGGTTTATATGAAACAACCACCTGGGTATGCAGATAAGAAACCAAACCATTATGTGTGCAAGCTTGATAAGGCACTTTATGGCTTAAAACATGCCCCAAGAGCATGGTACTCAAGGTTAAGCTCTTAGCTGAGGTGTCTTGGTTTTGCTGCATCCAAAGCTGACACATCACTCTTTATTTATAACAAGGCAAATACAATCATATTTGTGTTGATATATGTTGATGATATTATAGTTGCAAGTTCTTCACAAGATGCCACTAATGCTCTTTTGCATGATTTGAGATCAAAGTTTGCTTTGAAGGATCTTGGTGATTTGCACTTCTTCTTAGGCATTAAAGTCAAGAAGATTCCAGATTGTATAATCCTGAACCAGGAAAAATATGCTACTGAACTCCTAGTTCGTATGGGAATGAAGGACTGTAAGCCTTCACCCACTCCATTGTCTTCTTTAGAAAAACTTTCAGCCTTTGAAGGTGAGCCACTCAAAGAAGAAGAAAGCACAATATACAGGAGTGCTGTAGGAGCCTTGCAATACCTGAGACTTTCAAGACCAGACATATCATTTGCAGTCAATAAGGTTTGTCAGTATTTGCATGCACCAACTTCTGTACATTGGATAGCTGTAAAAAGGATTGTCAGGTATATCAAACACACTATGAGTCTTGGGTTACAATTCAGACGTTCTAGCTCTACTCTTGTGAGTGCTTTCTCTGATGCTGATTGGGCAGGATGTAGTGATGATAGGAGATCAACTGAAGGATTTGCTATATTCTTTGGTTCTAATCTTATCTCTTGGAGTGCTAGAAAACAAGCTACAGTGTCAAGGTCAAGTACTGAAGCTGAGTACAAGTCACTGGCAAATGCAACTACTGAGATTATCTGGGTTGAATCATTGCTTAATGAGTTAGTGACACGTCCATTTTGCATCATGATTTTATAGCAATATTTATTGCAATATGCTTTTATATCAATATTTATTGCATTATGAGCTGTTATTACACATTACATCTCAATACTTATGGCTATTCTCTCTTATTTTACAAGGTTTACCATGAAGAGGGGGAATGCCAGCAGCTGGAATTTTGGCTGGAAAAGGAGCAAACATTGAAAACCTATTCTGCACAACTCCAAAAGTCCTGAAACTCCACGAAATAACCTTTTGGATTTAATAAGAATTTATGGGCGAAAGAAGTAGGCCAGGGGGCCCACACCCTGTCCAGGAGACAGGGGGGCGCGGCCTCCTATCTCCTGGGCCCCCTGGTGGGCCTCCGGCGTCCATCTTTTGCTATATCATCACTTTTACCCTGGAAAAAATCGTGGGCAAGCTTACGGGACGAAACTCCGCCGCCACGAGGCGGAACCTTGGCGGAATCAATCTAGGGCTCTGGCGAAGCTGTTCTGCCGGGGACACTTCCCTCCGGGAGGGGGAAATCATCACCAACGTCATCACCGACGATCCTCTCATCGAGAGGGGGTCAATCTCCATCAACATCTTCACCAGCACCATCTCCTCCCAAAACCCTAGTTCATCTCTTGTATCCAATCTTGTATTAAAACCACAAATTGGTACCTGTGTGTTGCTAGTAGTGTTGATTACTCCTTGTAGTTGATGCTGTTTGGTTTACTTGGTGGAAGATCATATGTTCAGATCCTTTATGCATATTATTACTCCTCTAATTATGAACATGAATATGCTTTGTGTGTAGTTACGTTTGTTCCTGAGGACATGGGTGAAGTCTTGCTATTAGTAGTCATGTGAATTTGGTATTCGTTCAATATTTTGATGAGATGTATGTTGTCTTATCCTCTAGTGGTGTTATATGAACGTCGACTACATGACACTTCACCATTATTTGGGCCTAGAGGAAGGCATTGGGAAGTAATAAGTAGATGATGGGTTGCTAGAGTGACAGAAGCTTAAACCCTAGTTTATGCGTTGCTTCGTTAGGGGTTGATATGGATCCATATGCTTAATGTTGTCGTTAGGTTTACCTTAATACCTTTTTTGTAGTTGCGGATGCTTGCAATAGGGGTTAATCATAAGTAGGATTCTTGTCCAAGTTAGGGCAGTACCCAAGTACCGGTCTACCCACATATAAAATTATCAAAGTACCGAACGCAATCATATGAACGTGATGAAAACTAGCTTGACGATAATTCCTAATGTGTCCTCGGGAGCTCCTTCTTGATTATTAGAATTTGTCCAGGCTTATCCTTTGCTACATAAAGGATTGGGCCACCTTGCTGCACTTTGTTTACTTTATTTACTTTTTGCTCATTACTATTTATCTTATCACAAAACTATCTATCACCTACTATTTCAGTGCTTGCAGAGAAAACCTTATTGAAAACCGCTTATCATTTCCTCACTAGTAGAAAAAGGGTCATACGTGAAGCCCAATAGTGCCGGTTTGAATTTCAGCCGTCACTAATGTGTGCAATAGCACCGGTTCGTGGCGGCGATCAATAGCACCGGTTCATGGCGAACCTTTAGTACCGGTTCATGCCACGAACCGGTACTAATGAGGTTATGGCAAGCT